>CM056997.1:132250378-132522878 GCA_029891345.1 Dryococelus australis
TATACATAAGCAATATAGGTATTGTGTATGAAAAACGGCCCCTCCACCTGCAACCTTTTGCAAACGGCTGGATCTGCACCTGATTTTGACATGCTATGGACGACTCTTCATCCAGTAACAAACAGGAAGATCAACGTGTTTCCAAACAACACTGACAAACTCCGGCACGTTATTCCTGACGAAAAAATAATACGAAGACGTCTGTACCTATTTTCCCCCAAAATGAATATCAAGGGAGCTACGCACCCCTTATTCCACGGTTTTGAATGTAAGCTAAAAATATCAGGAACTCCCCACGATTAAGCAACAAATCGGTGAGTAGTGTTTTGTGGAACGGACATCTTACATCTATGAGAATGCAGTTGCATTCCCCCTTCACCCTGTTTTTTGCACGAAATATGTGAAAAGTAAGCTTTAAGCGATGAGTTGAGATGACTTAAGAACCAGCACATCTTAACCAACAAAAATGGTCGTCTTGTCGGAATACTCTCAGGTGAACCGTTTTCAAGAAATCCTTGCGGAAATACGTAAGTAAAACAGAGGTATGAGTGGCCTGCGAGGTCGGCAACATACAAACCACTGGGCGGTGCAAGACCACGTGGCATTTGACTTCACCATACGCTGATTTCTAAGTCATGTCAGCAAATCGCTTACAGCTCACTGTTCACATTTTTCGTACATAAACAAAGTGGAAACCCCTATTTTTATGATGACGGGGGATTAGGCCTGTATTACCAACCGCATTCCCACAGGCGTAAGATCTCTGCTCTACAAAATACTATTCACCTATTTGTTGGTTAATCGTGAGTATTTATCGATATGTTTAACTCAATTACATTCAAAACCATGGAATTTAGCGCCACATAGCTCCCTTAATAATCACTTTAAGAAAAAGTGGTACATATATTTTCGTCTTATTTTTTCGTCAGGAATAACCTGCTGGAGTTTGTTGTTATTGTTCAGAAACACGTATATTGAAACCATCACGCGCAACCCAGTTAGATTAGGAAGGAGACAAAGCTTGCCACAACGCGCTGATAAAGGTTTGTTTGAGCCAACCAAATTCTAGGCTAGTTTTTAAACGGACAAACCGATAAGTAAATTCTCTAACAAAACATTTTGTCGACTAATTCAAATATGGGGGGGGGGGGGGGGGAGGAAACCTTGTTAAGCTAACACAATATACCCTTCAACTGACCAATCCGCCTGGTTGTGCCTAAAGTTGGTAACCCCGGAGGGGGGGTCCATATTTAAACGTTCAATTAAAATTGCAAAACATTTGTGAATACTAAAATGCTTTGTTTTGCCTTCTGTTTCCTTTAACATACTATTACGCGCTCGCTGCTTCGTATCCTGCGCAAGCAAGTGGAAGTGAAGGACAACAGTTATATGATAGCGGCAACAGCAAGCCAAATTATTGTTTTGAATGAGCAAGCGAGCGATAGGCCGCGTATCTGTCACAGAAAGCGAGCCGACACGATAATTCTTTTTGCGGCCCGGTGTTTCCTTCGCGTGGAAAGGTGTTAGACGAATCAAGCACCTATCAAAGGATGCCGCCACACACGCCGATAAACTGATCGCAGCTCGCGCCTCACTGACCCTGATCAACTCCTATTTCTCCATTTATCACGCAGGAATGCCGTCGACATCATCATTGCCTTTCCCAGAACACCATGGATTGCCGAGAACGTTCTAGACGGCACCGACCTCAAATATAAATACCACATGCGGGCCTCTCTAAGGGCAGAGTGATTAAGAGCCGAGAGTTTGGCGTCTCGTGTGACCTTAAGTGACAGTTCGGCGATTCCGGAGCGGCGAGGGACGACTACAGCGATCTGCGAGAGTGCGTCGGCGAGCTTGTGTGCAGTGAAGAGTGGGACTGATCTGCGTGACTGTGTACTGGATGTGTGAGTGAAAAGACATTCGGGACGATGGAAATATACAGTTTTAACTAAACGTGTGGAAATAATTGGAGCAGTTTAAGGGGCATTAGCAAGAGTAAATACTGTGATCAAGAATTTAATTGGAATGGAGATAGTAATTAGATATTGCATTGAATAAGAAGAGCGGTAAATAACAGATGTCGGACTGTTTGTAGTACTGAGAATTAATTTAATTATAGAATTCAGTTCTTTTATTTGTATTAAGACCTCCATTCCTCACGAACTCGGACACGCTCCTCAAGCGTCAATGTAACAAAACGTATATTAGAGCAGTAAATTTTTTTTTAATATGCACTTTTATAATAACTTCACAGTCTGACCTGACCGACGCATGGATAAATGACATGGATCACGGCAATGGTAATTCTACATGTGGTGGAAGATACACAATGTGCACGCAAGTATATCTTAATTATGGTTCTCAGATGTTTTCAGCTTACCGCGATGAACCTATAACCACACGTCAGCTTTCAAAAGACAAAACATGACGTGGCGAGTGCAGAAACACAATGGATACAGACGATTGTTTATCACAGGTAGAGTTGATTGCTTGTTAGGATTCAACGTACTGTGCAAATGTCAGGCAGATTCTTTTCGTTACTAGCCGTCATCCATGTATGGCGCTACTATTCTATTTGGCTGGAGTAATATGGATTCCCTGTTTCATTCACCTTCGTCAATAACTACAACAATATCAATGACATCTAAATGCAGACAATGTCCAAATGTATCTCCCGGCATATCCCGGTAATATCATTTCAATGAGAATTAACTATGAGCTGCCAAATGTTCTAGAATGGTCAATAAAGCCCGGGATAAAGCTTCATAATCCGATTCAATTGTTAGCTAAGGAAACATTACGACAACGCACTATGAAACGATACTGTGGATCCGTTCGTGACATGGCTCGGAACTTCATCACCGGGTCGGTATGCAAAGCGTTCGGACTACAATACCGGGCCCTGTCGTCTTTCGCTCATAGACTAAAGATGAGGTAGACCGATCTCGCTGACTGGGCACAACCAATCTCCGTGTCCCAACATTAAACTGCTTTTCTGCCAATACAACTAGGAAAAACGGCGTGGATTGGAATTGATGTTAGCACACTGTTTAGTAAACAAGAGCGTTGAGGTGTTTGTATAAGTTACTTCCTGTAACCAATTTGGAATGGAGTTAGATTAAAATCGAATTACGGAAAGTATTTGCGTCATGTAAAAGTAATTGTCTTTTGAAAATTAAGATATAAAAGAAAAACGTTCATCACTGTTGACCACGTGACATTGACGGTTGTGTTCCTATGAGATGCGTCAATGTTGGGTACATGCGCAGAAGACAAATAAGCAGCCTGCCTCACCTTTAGACTATGCTTTCGCTCACATGAACACAATCTCGCAAGGTAAAATATAACGCAATGAAACATCTTGTTCCGCGATCACAGCGAGTTGAGATAACAGCTGAGATATTTGGAGAGTGTTTTAAGGGACCTCTCTAATGAACAATTCCAGACGCCTTAATGTCATATAAAGAAGCATTGCGAAGGCGATGGACTAAAGCATAACCAAGCTACGCGCGAGTTCGGTTTCCTCAGAATTTTAAGTGGAGACTATAGGGTTTTAATACAGCAATCTATTCAGTAAAGATAGTGTGTTGTCACCATGATTTAAAGCACTGTTTTACAGAAGAATATATATCGTGAACAGAGCGCTACATGCGACTAGGGAAGCTTCTTTACAACAAAGACTTAAGCTTTTATGGTGCCTGAAATTAGTTGAAGATCCCAACACGTGAACCCGCCGGGAATCTAGCCCGGGTCGGTAGCCACATAGCTCCTCGACCCCGATGACAAAATGGGTCAGATCCAGATAAGGAGGGGGGAGGGGGTAGTACGGTCGCCTCAGGGGATATCCCCCCTCCCACCTCCCAACCTAAGGAAAAACATTACTTTGACATGAAAGTTTCCTGTGAGTGTTTTAAAATTTGAAATGAAATAATTTAAAATACTAACTTCATTTCATTAACGCTTTGAGTGCGGAGTATAATTACAGGCATTCAAGACAAGTTCGAAGCGTGTCACCTGTATCTGACACTTCAGGTAATACAAGTTTTGTTGGTCTCGGTATTCCGACTTCCCGTCGTCCTATTGGTCCACACTACATCGGACCCGCTGACTGTACTGTACAACGCTCGTTACTGGCTGACTGTCAGCCAATATACTGCCCAGTTGACAGTCACAGTGAACTGTTCCTTCCTACTCAACATAACAGCCAATCTATCTTGTTGATTTGCGTAATGTATACTTTGAGTGTTCCTGACGTGTTATTATGTTGCAGAGAATCGTACGAAAATTGCTGGCGAAGCCATATTTCCTCATCCGTGTTTTCAAAGAACAATGATGACGTAAAATTACGGCAAACTCCATCAAAAACTCTTCAATCAGGCAATGTCATATGACTTTGGTAGCAGTCAGACTGGTAATTTATATTATTTCCTAGAATTATGATCAGACGATTCCCTTTTCCCAAGCTATGACTCTCTAAAGTGTATAAATACTATTCACGAAAAAGTAAGCACTTTGAAAATCAACCTTAGAAAAAAGTCACTGCCCCTGCCTGCGTATGTTTTAAAAAGCCCACTGAGTAACGTTCGCCCAGTAGGGTTGGTAACGATGTATAGAAAGTAGCTCCGTATCTTAACGTCGAATAAAATGTGTATTATGTAACGAAGTGTGATAACGTAAATTATTTATTTCTCTTTCTGTTTTTTTTAGGGCACTGAAGTGTAAAAAATTAGTAGTTTTATATGATGTTTACTCTTCTAACAATTCCACATGTTCACTTTACCGACGCATGAATAACTACTATATCTACTGTATCCGCTCCCAGACGAGAACACCTTGTAAGAGACGGACAGGCCTCGGCCCTGGATGAGGGTTCCCGCTAATCAGCTGAACTGCGGACGATTGGGCCTGTGGGTGCTAACTACCCAGCGCGGCCGTAAACCGGAGGACACGCCTCTCCCGCAGGCGAGATTCGCATTCGCACGCCACTTAGCGGCCTCTAAGTCGCGGTCGATAACACCTCGCACACGCGCTGCTTTCCCTCCGCTCCGCACACTCTGCGTCCCTCTCATGGAGGTATTAGTCTATGGAGCGGAAGCCGAGACACGAAAGTGAAGCCGAAAATGAAAGACAAGGACGGGGCTAATAGTGGCAAAAAGGTGCATGTTTTACATTGCTTACTATGTAACTTTTGCCGCTCATAATATGGCGGCTGACGTAAACAATCGGTTTGCGCATGCGCAGTTGAAAGAAGTCAGACAAGGGATAGGCTTCACTTGATAAGCGTGGAGAAGATAGGCTGTTGCCACTCCATCATCTATTACCTCCATGGTGCCTCCTGCCTACTCTCGCCTCACTCATGCCGCTATGTTTACTATAGAACTATTATCATTATTTGCATTAAAAAAACTGTAAGCGAAAGAAACAGTTCCAGTATTCACAAATATTTACCCAACACTTTTAATTCGACTTAAATTATTTATTTTACTTTCTGGGTTTTTAATGCATCAAAGTAAAAAATTGAGAAGTTTTGTAAAATATTTACTTATCTAATAATTTCACTGTTTCACTTGACCGTCGCATGAATAAAGTGATGAGGCCCATAATAATGTTAATTACACATAAGGAGGAAGAATAAACAACATTTATACAAGTAGAACTTAAGCAGGGTTTTCAAAAAAGTGCTCATTTTACCGTGAACAGCCTATATCAACCAGTGAGCGTGCCAGTTAAAATTAACCGAGGTAGGGATAGTGCCACTTTCAAAGGTTTATTTCAAAAGTGCTCGCTTTATCGTGAACCGGCTTTGGTTTTATATTTTATAACTTATGTGAAACTTTTGTGAGGCGTCGACAAACCAGAACAGAGCAGTCGGTGTTGTTGATGGGAAACTGTTGTTTGCGGTAATGTAACTATAAAATTTATTAAGCAGGCGCGTGTGTGTACACACACATTTACTATTATATTTGTTCACAAAAATAAGCTTCTCTGATAGAAAATGTCCGCTTTGGAGAATGATCTGCTTAAATATGATTCTATTTTTGGGGTTAAGTTAGGAACAAAAGTAAACAGGACAAACTTGTCCCAAGTATTCATTGGCTGAAATTTCAGATGGATTTATGAACTGTAAATACAGAAGACGTAGATCCGTGTGCGAGAGTCATGGTTAAAGCATAATTCTTAACGCGTAATGTTTTTATTGTAAACCAAGCTCTACGGTCGCCCCCTACCTGGAGGTGTCGTGCACGTTTGAGGCCGTGAGGCGCAGGGAGGATAAGGACGACGAAGTCACGCTCATCAAGTGCCCCATCGCTCCTATGCGCGAGACACTGAACAGGCGTTAAGTGTTTTCGTCGTGCAGCGTGTACCTATAGGGCAATAGGCTGTTCACGGTAAAATAAGCACTTCTGAAAGCCCTGCTTAAGATCTACTTGTGTGCACATTGTGTATTATACCGCCTTATGTAAAATTAACATTGCAATGGTCTCATCACTTTATTCATGCGTCAGTCAAGTGAAACTGTGTAATTATCAGAAAAGTAAATATATCACAAATATGCTCATTTTTTACAATACGCGGAGTACCAGTCTGTTGAATAGCTCACGGAAACGTAAATAAAAGTTCGTTGTTGCCTTGGAATTCACTGGAAACAGCAACACTGGTTTTCTAGGAATTCTAAAATAAACAAGCCGGGAGCTGAGATGTAAGTAGTATTACATCCATAAGACTCCATTACATCTACCATTCTAATATAATATTATAAATGCGAAAGTTTGTATGTTTGTTACACAATCACGTCGTACCGTCGGGACGGATTTGGATGAAATGTGGTACAGGGGTAGATTATATTTCCATATTAGCACATAGGGCAAGTTTCATCCCGGAAAAACGAATATATAAAATATGCCACCACCCATTAAGATAGAGCACTTGGTCATTATAATTAAGGTTTTAATTTTGCACACAGGCGAATTCGCGGGTAACAACTAGTGTTAAATATACACGACCAAGCAAAAAAAAAAAAAAAAAGAGCTGCAGCATTAGAATATTGTTTTTCCGACACGTAATTAGGGCCTAAAAATTCTTATTTTTATAGTGACATAATTTTAAAAAGAGGAAAGACGCAATAATAAAATCATAAAGCGAATTACGATTGATGTTTTGCAAAGATGAAACTAACGATTCGTGCATGATCCTGGGGGAAGGGATGGAGAGTGGACTAAAATTAACAAATTGTTCAAGTGACGTTAGGTAGGCCTACTTATTTTACAGAAGTTTTTACTGATGTTACGCAGGATTAAAGGCCGCTCTTGATAAAGCGAGCACTTGTATAGTATATCCGCGGTTTATTCACACTTTTTGAATCAAACCTCTGAAAAATCACCCCATGTATAACGTGTTTAGTTATTTTCTAAACATCCCATGTATCACAAGCATTGTTAATCTCTGTTAACATGTAAGTATCTTACTTTTCGTTAAGTGGAAGTTTTATCTATAGCTTATTTATGAATTATTTATGAATAATTTATAATACGTATGAATAAAAACAGTGAGGAAATGGGCGTGTTGGTAGCGCCTAGTAAGAAATATTTCTCATGCAAAATATTATTACAACTGAGTGCGCACGAAATCGGTGCGTCGCCTTTTGGTTTTATTTTCTAGACTTAGTTCAGCTTTGTGTACACGAGGCGGAGGGATATCCTGAAATTAGAACTTTAGCAGGGCTTGAGAAAAGCATGAAGTAACCGTGAATAGATTATATGTTGCTGTATATGTTCACACGAAGGCTCACAGTTAATATTACGGCGAATAAATGAAATAAATATTCTACAATTCCGCGAGGATAGCGTATGAATAAAGTGAGATAGTCCATGCCTGTGTTAACTTTACGTATAAGGCGCGTTCTACAATGTAACGCACACACATACCGATAACGGAAGCGGACACGTAACACACTCCGTTTCAATCTTCAATGAGACGCATTTGGACGCGGGTAACGTACGGATACAGGTAAGGAAGCTGGGCATCGTCCAACACTTACGTGTCCGTGAATCCGTGTAGCCAATAGGAAGCGAGTATTTGGTTTGTTGATATTCGTTTTCGTGGCCATTGTGTTATACACGGCAACAAGTGCTCCGATTTAACGTGGCGATTATAATTTCTGTTTAATAATGAATGCACATGGTGTAGCAATAGTGTTTACGCAGTGGTAAACGCTACAAAAATATACGAAATGAGATGTGTACCTACATTTATGAAACCTATATCCGCAATTTGCAACAGCTGAGTATTTTTGACTTCGTAAGTTGCAAGACTGTACGTTTATTTTTCGTATTGTATAATAGTAAAAATTCATCCCAAATCGTCCGCTTGTTCCGCTAGCGTGTTCCGAGTCCGTTTTCTTACGTATCCGTACAGTGTGGAACGGGCCTAAGGGAAGCAGACAAAAAGAGAAGAAAAATATATAGCCAAAGCAGGACTAACAAAACTTCGCAATTAACCGCGAAAAACCCATACATTCCGTTAACAGTTCGTGCTATACAAGTCATTGTTACTGCCAACTTTTCTGAAGCCCTGCTAAAGTTCTACTTTCCCGCTTTCCTTCGCCTACTGCAAAAAAAGTTTAACTACGTCTACAAAATTACATTTAAAGGAACGACGCATCGCATTTTGCATGGGAACTATTTTTTAATATGGTATTACCAACAACAAAATATATAGTTTCTTTTTTGAATTCATATTAATTATTAATGGAATATTATAATCTATACAAACAGTAGTATAAAACTATTAAACAAAGTCGCCCAGCCACGTGTGTCTGTGTATTCGGCTAAGGCTTCCAAACTATTTGATGGATTTTGATGCGGTTTTCACCATTATTCAGAGAATTTCTTGAGAAATGTTTAGGTATATAATACATTGGTATTTAATGTAAGGATAGTGGAGAAATATCGACGTTTTCCAACAAAGTCGGAAAAGGCCGCTTTTCAGGCGCTTACATTGCTTACGTTGACTAAACCATAAGAGATACACCAAATTAATGTTCTACCAAAACGGTCTAAAAAAAAGTTCGCCAAAGCATGTTTGTTTTTTAAGGATGACCCACAGTAACCATTTGTGTCTTTTGGAGGTTCACTTACGAAAACTTTGTGAACAAAGTATTAATTCTATGTTAGTTAACTTAAGCAATCGGTGTATATACTTGCTGTAAACCTAAACAATACTTATAAATCGGAGGTCGCTAGTTTATAAATAAAGTCAAAGAAAAATGTTAAAATAAGCCACAAATAATATTCTCTTCGTGTTTACATAAGCATAAAACGTTTGTGGTACGTGACTTAT
The DNA here is from genome assembly GCA_029891345.1 of Dryococelus australis. Lineage (NCBI taxonomy): Eukaryota > Metazoa > Arthropoda > Insecta > Phasmatodea > Phasmatidae > Dryococelus > Dryococelus australis. Next base: position 132,259,721 of record CM056997.1, read on the forward strand.
TCAGGAGACAATCAGGCACGTCACCCAAGGAGTGATTTTTTCAAAGGTATAATTCAAAAGGTGTGGAGACGCGGCGACCAGCAGGCTATAGTGAGCAAGCCGTGTCAAGTAAGGCTGCAGAGAGGGAACGCGAATGCTCTCACGGGTTATTTCTCGCGAGTGGCCTCGCTATCTTTCTGATGGCGCGGCGTGGTAACAGCGATGTGCATTCGACACCTGACTACACGCTGCTCGCCGTATCAGCGGCTCACCTGCAAACCACGCCCCTTTATCTACAGCGCTGTATGGAAGCACTTGAATCACGCCGCGCCGCTACTACACTGCAGCAGCCGACACCCCGGTACTCCCCTCTCCATCTCCCCGCTGACACTTACATAACGTAACCATCAACATGCTATAGGCTGTTCTTGGTAAAGCGAGCACTTTTTGAAGCCCTCTCATTTGGAATAAAATGTAATAAATATGTTTTATTGTGGACTTAGACATTAACTTTCGAATCCGATGAAATGTATATAGGCTGTTCACGGTAAAGTTAGCAATCTTTAAGGTCCTCTCAACAGGCATTAACCACTAATAAATACTTCCTATTGCAGCCTTAGGTGTTAAATTTTGAGAGTGGTGAAATGTATACACTGTGTTTATTGGTCACAAAGTAAGGTTTATATTAAAACGTAGCGGGAAGATAGACATTTAGTGAAAGTGAAAATTTAGAAGGGCCTTATAACGTGCTCACTTTACCGTGAACAGCCTATACACAGTGTTTATAGTTTACATGGCAATATTTATTTTAAAACGTGATGGGAAAATCAAAAAAATTACCGATAGGAAAAAGTAACTTGGGTGTCAAAAGTGCTCACTTTACAGTAAACAGCATATAGTAAGCAAGCAAACTCCATTGCCAAAGTCACGATGAGGTTCCGATCTTGGATCCTGGGTTGGACGTCTGTAGATTTTAGTTACAAGTAGTATATAACGCTATGGTCTGAACACATGTTTTTGCAATTTAACCCACTTCAAAAAATCATTCAAATTAACGCTAGCTTATATACTGATACGCATTCGTTGCTTTAACCCGTGCGAGCAAGTGGACGTGAAGAACAGAGGAGTTGTATGATTTATTGACTCACGCATTATCAGTTGCAAACCGGAGACGCGGCGGCGGAATGTCAAAGAAATGTTTACAAAGCGTGCCTATTATGCCTAGTAGTGCGCGTGCCGCTCCCGACCTTGGGTATAAGGTGTCTTTGAGACATCTGCAGAATGCTCTGGATTACCGACCTCGTATCTCTCAGCTAGACTCGGGGTACGGCAATCCTTCCAGGTCAAGGCCAGCGGTTATAAAAGGCGTGTCGGACTCCGGGCCGGCAGTTGTTGAATGGATGAGTTTCAGCGATAGACGATCAGCGAGAAGAGAAGCGCGCGGCGGGAGAAATGATCGGCATAAGGGAAATCTACAACTGCGAGTATCAAGCAGTGAAGGGTGCAGCTGGCAGGCTGGACTATTGGACTAGATGCGAGAGTGAAAAACATTACAAATTATGACAACAGACAGAGTGAAATTGTGCTAATGAAGAGTATGGGCTAATTGACTATAGAAAAACAGAGACATTAAGAATAACATTAATTAGAGGTAAAATAGACATTAAATATTACGTTCACTGAGGAATAAAAGGAGTAATAGTGGAGACAGATAATTTAATGTTGTAAATAATAGCTGTTTGAATAAACTAAAAATCAAATTGAGTTCTTTTGTTATTATTAAGACAACCATCCCTCACAAACTAAGATATGCCCTTCAGGCGTCCACGTAACAGTACGAAACGAAGTTAACACTGATGCAAAATGACTCCGATATTCAATGCAATTAATGCAAAATTAACTAAAAATCTTATTTTTTTGTACTAAACTGTCCTACTTGTATAATACTCGCTTTCCCTTGGAACGGGCGAACTACTGTTTCAGTTGTTCAGGAAAAGTCCAATATTGAACATCGAACGTGAAAAGTCAAACATCGCGATGTGCCGAACTCGATCCGGCTGCTGCAAACACACTGTTAGTTAAAGTAGCTGAAACTTGGTAGCTGCAAGATAAGTAAGTTTAGTTTCTTTTTTATGTGTAAGTTATATAAAATTCCCTGAAATGTCTATATTAAAATATTTAAACAAAAAACTATAAACTCTACATGATGTAGAACTTTGGTGGATGTTTAGCATATTATATTGCTGCATATCTTAGTAATTTATGGTTAAATATATAGTTCGGCTAATTAAAGATAGATGAAAATTCTTCACACCGATAGTGAGGGCCACGGTGGTGCAGTGGTTAGACTACTTGCCTCTCACCCAAGGCGAACGGGGTTCGATTCCCGGTGGGGTCGCTTCCGGATCTTCGCGTGTGGGAATCGTGACAGATGACGTCACTGGTCGGTCGGTTTTCTCGGGAGTCTCCCGTTTCCCCGCCTTTGCATTCTTCGCGCTGCTTCATACTCAACTCCCTTCACCCTCACCGGTTCTTAAGATCACGATGCTAAGAACCACCCAAATATCTTCACATACTTACAGCGATAGTAATGTGATTTTATATTAATTAAAATTAATATGGGTTAGATAACAAGTAAAAATTGTATAAATTATCATAAAATAATTAAATACTAAATTGACGTGATTTTTAAAGCTTTTTCAAGATGGACCGAATAGCCAAAATCTGTGTTGAAGATTGCGCTTTACATACTGCTCTTAATAGATATAGTAGTTTGCGCAATGGAAAAGCTCGCCACGTGGTACGTAATACGCGTTACTTTATCACGCGACCTCTAAGGGGGCAAACATTTGTTCCGCCATAGATTAAAAATAACGTCCTCGTAATCTTCGACGTGCAAGTGTTCCGAACTTTTTTTTTTCAATTCAAACTCCACCACAAAACGTCCGGGAAAACGGAAGATACGGTTTTCTTACCGCTGCAACCAATCTAGATTTAGTTGATCTCTGGATGTGTTAGGTAGACCACAGCTATTTTTTTTAAGAACTAGAAATGCTATGTAAAATATACGGTCATGAAGATAGGTCTGGCAACTGCTATTATTTTGCCTTGATCGAACGCGTACGCTTAGTGAAGCTCGCGGCAGCTTGCGAACTAACAGCGCTAGTGCGGGCTGGCCCGCTTTTAACATTGCGGTATATGGGAGTTTCGGAGATTTTTGAATAATATTAAATAACGCCTTTTTATTTTCATATGTCCGTTCGGCATAAAGAATTGTGATATATTTTGGTGCGTTTGAAGTTGGTTTCGTTTACGATAATGTTTTGCTGGCGCAGTATACAGAGTTCGTAAAAACATCTGCATCGCATTTTTTCTTACACCATGTTTATTGTAATGAAGGTTATGGTTCGACAAGTCCAAGTTTATTTTGTTCAGTAATATTATACATCGTGCCTAGCAGCACAACATTATAGGACATGTCAATAAATATTGTATAAAAATATTTTGTAGTATGAAGTAAAAATACAATTATGTACATAGTACAAATATATATTACTGCATTGTCATCACGTCCGTACATATGACAAAATGTGTTTTAAGTGTGTTTAACAACCGTTCAATAGAAGACTCTCAGCATAAGATGTTTAATATATTTCTTAAAGTTTATTGAGGTTATCGAGTCTGGTAGCATATTGTGTATAATGTATTCCTTTCAACTCAATAGGTACTTCTCTTGTACAAATTTGTCCGGTGATAATATACTCTATAGGTCCTTATTTATATTCCTTGTGGGATAGTAATGCAAATCAAAATTTTTTAAGATATTTGTTTTTGTTTGAGTGAATAAATTAATAAGTTCAAAAATGTAGATTGATGTGAATGATAATTGTAATTTTTTAAATAAAGGCCTGCAACTTGTATTATGCCTATTTACTCTAGAGGTTATTTATTCTAATTGCCCTTTTTCTAGCTACAAATATTTTGTCAGCATAGCTGTCGATTCCCCAAAATAATATACCGTATGATAATGCAGTGCTCAAGCCACAATACACTGGTTTTAGGTATTGGGGTTGTAATACTTCTACTAGTATGTGTGATGCAGAACTATTTTGTTTGGATGTATTATTATTTGCCATATTTAGGGTGGTGGCAATATTAACAAAATAGTTATTAAATTCATTAGCAACATAGTGGTCCCGATATAATTTTATTGTTTCAAAATAACTGTATTTATATATTTCCGCTATACTGAACCCTTCAAATTTTTCGTTTTTCGATATCGCAAAATAATTTCGAGTTGAAATTGGTACAAGCAGTTGGGCTATGTGAAAAACACTTCGTACCAGAAAATATTATGTAAAAAGGTATCTATTTAAAGATAGCAGCTGAGCAGTTATGGCCAAGAAAAACCTGAAAACCAAAGTCAAGCTCCAGTAAACTGATTACATTCAAATCTGCACCAATTAGCTTGGTGAGTACAGCATAGTGTATGCAAAAAGGGGGGGGGGCATAGTGTGCTTCATATGTGCGCTTTCTATGCTCTCTACTAGAGCTCGGGGAATCAGAGTGGTGTATATTTGTATGTAAACAGTTTCCAGGAGCTACATATATAAATAAATGTATGTACAGTAGAATTGAATGTAACATAATTTGTCACGGGTATGCAAAGAATGGGACATGTACAAAACCTACTAATGCGTAACGATAAAGCAAACCAAGTTATACGCCATACAGTTAATTAGTAACGTATGGTCCAATGGAATAAATGTGCACATTTACACTGCACACTATTACAGGTTTCAAACAGACAGCTGACGAAGAAAATGTTCTCTGTCGTTGGCCAATTCAACAGCTCTCATACGAGTCACATTTCACCTTACATGAGAAAAAACCTGTAATATAACAAATATTCAAAAATATCTGGCCAGGATTGCACTACAAAATTCATAAATGCATTGCTGATACACAACCTTTGAAGCTCTTGAACTTGTAGTCTCCACTCTATATTCACAAATATCAATACATTAACTGTTAATTCTTCGTACTGAAAACAGTTTTCCAGCTAATTGTTGCTCGTTAGTCCACGACGCAGGGATAATCACAAACATTGTCAAACACGATCAGATATGTAACAGTGTGTATGGTAATTTCATGCAGTCAAAAAAACTAACAATTTTCACAGCAGGGAACTTTGTAAACCTAGGAAATTTTGTAACAGCATATACAGAATTTTTGTTGCTAAAGGAAATTAATTATTTTATTTATTTATTTGTTTACTTCAAATCTCTCCAACGATCCTATGATGAGCAGGAGCTCTGGTATATAGCATTAGTCAAAAATGTTAAACACAAACATATACCTACACAAAATATTTGTAAATATTTATTATGGCTCTTTTTGGAATCTAAAAAATTTAGATAGTTTGCAAAAAGTTGCCCACTGAATGATACAATGTAACATAACAACATGGAAATATGAAAAATAAATTTGTTTTAGGGAGAATGTCTAGACGAGATGATAAATTACGTAATGTGTAACACGCTGCGGTTATTTTCGGGACTATGTTATCAATGTTAGTAATCTCATAAAGATAACTGTCAATATGTAAGCCTAAAATATTGTAGGATGGCTTTCTTTAAACATAGTCCTGTTGTTTTTATGTAGAGGATTCCATTAAAACTATTTGATCCCCCTTAAAGAAAGATTATTTGCTGTAAACAATTTATCTAGTTATGAATAGTCTCATTTAATGACACCATAAGTGCTGTCAGATTCTCATCTTTAAATAAAAATTTAGTATGCATAATCCACAATAGAATGTTGGAATACGGATAGTTAGACATGTATTTATACCATCTGAATTTATTGCAACTTGCTGATATCTATGAGACTAATAAGATGTAAACCGTGATAAAGTACGTGCCTCCTTGGAGCGAATTCAGTGAGTAAAGATCAATTCAGTGGAAAGTGGTTCTTTTTATTTCACTGCAGGTCGCTTTACAGCCATGTAACTGTTTTGGGTATTCTACCCGCTGCATCACTGCAACCTCCTGGCAGCGTCTTAACTTATTGTGTGTGTCTGGCAGGTGAGATGGCCATTCAACAGTCTCACTCAACATTTAGTAGGTTTATTGCATCATTACAACGATGTCACCTCATCACAGGGTGAACTGAGGAGAGCCACGTGGGCGAACGACCCACACCCTGGACGAGTCTCTCGTGCTCTGGCACCCTTCGCAACTCTACGAATACAGTAGAAAATAGATTACCCCGACTAATAGGGGTCAAAGGCAATTCGGATAGGTAATCGAAAATTTGGATCATGGAAATATGTTGAAAATGAAGATAAAAGAATTTGCATAAACAAATATTTTCACAAAACAGAAACTGTACAAAAATTTAAAAAATTAATCAGTTAACAATAACCACCCTCCTCCCAGGCGTGTTCACTGTGAACAACACGTGAAAGGGCACATCACAAGAGCACACACAAGTGCTTGCCTCTCCTCCGCGGGTAAGGGAAACACTGTGACAAAAGAGACACTCGTGTTTTTACTATTCACTTTATTTTTCAAACAAGTCCGGATAGTAATTTTCTATTGTATTCTAAAACCTGGTATCATAGGTCAAACCTCCCTCTCCCCGCACCGGAGACCACGATGTACCGTCAATGTGGATAATTTCTTGATCTGTGGTGGGGAACATAAATATAGTGTTATAATTGGCTTCTTATATGCATCAATCGTGATATTGCATTTGACATGGTTCGGTATTGTTTGAGTATAACATGTTTTGAGGTACAGTAAATAGTTTATTGAATAAATATGTATAAAAAACACACATGCACAGGTGAACGAAAACTGTTCTGGCCCACATGACCTGCAAGTGGCCATAGCTGAGAAAAAAAGCCAGTGTGGCACAAACAAGATCACGACACACAATTAAACATAAAATGCCTGTGAGTCGACGGAGGTATGCTGTGAACACTGCAGGTTACACAAAAACAAAGTTCAGGTTACTAACGTTAAACGATTATGGCACACAAAAATTGTCGATCACCCTCCGTAACGCGATTCGTGTGCAACACATACGGCCAGCTGCATCCGACCAACTGGGCCACACTTTGACAGGAACAATCCAGTTAAAACAAACATTGAAAATAATCCCGCATAATGCACAGACTTGCTACATCCGTTAACATTTGTTAATTAATAGGCTATTACACATTGTACAATAGGCAGTCTGCTCAAATACGTGGTGCCTTATGTGCTGATTCTAACATTTGCCCGTAGGCTTTAAATTACGTATGATTAAAAAAAAACACATTTTTACATAATTACTGCGTTTTCTCTACGCGACAAAAAGACATTGAACTGATTAGCGCATTCCGTTAGCGAATGGGTCACAGGAACTGTTCGTGCATGAACGTTTCTGTCAAGCATGCATGAATATAGGACATGAGAACACTGGCACTAGATATAAGATTACTGTGATCTGAGTCTCCACAAGTTGAATGACGCAATATCAAAATACAATAATCTCTCAAATTCATTTTACTGTTAACAGTTACAGAACTGTGATAGAGAGATGCTCTGACTATAACAACACATATCAAAGTACAATCATGGTGTGTGGCTGGTGAATACTGCCTCGCCCGTATAAGGATGCTGAAGCCCTTGCCACCCCTACAAAAAAAAAAAAAAAAAAAAAAAAACTATGAAAATGGCATAAAAACAGTTTTGTGTTCCGTTTTACTTTTTTTCTTAACTATTCATACTGATAGAATAATGTTCACATATGGTTGCCCATACTGTTGAATATAAGTTTGTGTCTGTCTGAATAGTATCCATAATGATTTCAGACTATTCTCAAACTGTAAGTGCTGATCCATACTTTTCAAACTTTCAGAATATACCTACTGTTCAGTCATTAAAAACACGACAAAACAAACATGTATTTTAAAAATGTAATGACGTACTGACGTACTGTGCTGAAAGTATTATTACACAATAAAATCTCTTGCTTTCCTGGACATTTCTAAAAACATACTGTTACATAATACTTTTGATAAGTTTTGGTTGTCTTCAAACTATAACAGTGTTGACTACCGGAACATTCCAATTCTTAACGTATTTAACTTTGAAAAGTTGTAGCTTATGAAATCTCCACTTTTGTACATTGTGGATCAAGATTAGGATAAAATACAATTTTATGAACTGAATAGTCAGCCCAGAACCTGAATTTTGTTTAAGATTGTTGGTGTAAGACCAGCACTTGTCTGTATGATCTAAATTATAGTCGAATATCAGATCTTAATTAAAAATGTATAGACCAATATCGTAAGTTCTTTTTTTGTTCTTTATATTATTTTTTGAAGGTACTTCGATGCTGTAGATTCAACTTTTACAAATTGTTGGGAAATACCCCTCCTGTTCTGCACATCTGCTACATTTTTGTCTATTTTTCCTGTGTTTGGTAGATAAAAGTGAATTTCCATCAAAAAAGGTAGGCATAATTTGCAGTCCACAATGCCTACTGGAAATCATTCTCCATACCCATTGTAGGACTACCACTGGTCCTGGTCCTGCACTCTCTAAAATCTTGAACTTAAGTGATGATCCAAATTTCACATTCATTTTTACAATACAATTTTTTAATGTGTTTTACTTGTTATTAATCACATGGTTAGTAAATCCTACTAGCAATTTCGAGACATTAGTGGAAAATAACATGCAAATTATGCATCAGATAAGAAACCTGTTGGTGCAATGTTTACATAGTATTTGCTTGTTGTTTTACTTCTTCCCCATTATGGGGACTAAAGAAAATATTTTGGCGAAAATTCACATCTCAAGTTTTAACAATTAGAGTTAAGGTTGCAATATTTAACCATGGCATTTTGGACTATGCGAACGGCTGACGAGAGGTCCCCACCTTCTGAAGCTAGTGTCACGTGACTGCGAAGTGTGGGACATGAGAATGCTCACTGAACGCTGCCATGCATTCAGTACATAAATTGGTAACCTCTTACCTGATTTGGATTCCGTAATTGTATAACATAGAACTTTTTAACGTAGCAATATTTCATTGTATTATAATTTCGTCCATATTTACATAATCAAAACTATTTACGCTGTGGAACATACATTTGCCTGGCCAATCACGACATTTGAAAGTTGCATTTTGTCTTATATGCAGGTATGTTTATACATCTCAGAATTTGCACTATAGAACAGCGCCAAATTGTGGTAGATTTTGAAGTGAATAAATAAATGGTGCTCCTAAGGAGTCGTGTTACTTTCTCAAATAAAAATTAAACATTTACACAAAAATAGTCTTGTTACGCAAAAAAATACATGTACAGGTGTAATGTACATGTACACAGCATGCTGATAGTTACTTTAATATATGTAAAAAAAATTCTGTCCAACACCCTTAGCAGGATACGAGGCCTAGGGTATAAGGAGAATTCAGAATTGGAAAGTGACAACTGTGGTGGATCAGAGCATGAAATGGGGCCACTGTGATGTAGTGGTCAGACTACTTGCCTCCCCCTAAGGTGAACCAAGTTCGATTCCCGGGGGGTCATTCCAGAATTTTTACACGCGAGAACTGTGCTGAGAAGCAGGTTTTCTCTGGGATTTCTTATTTTCCCTGCCCTTGCATTCTGGCACTGCTCCATTCTCATTGGCTCAGAAGAACACAATGTTAAGGGCTGCCCAAATCTCTCTACTATTGTGCATGAAATTTTGTCTTACGAAGACCAAATATAGGCCTATATCCTATGTTCGGAATCTTCTGTTGAGTGTCTTGGATATTGGAATAAATGACTATTCTATTTATGTGGCATCAGTAATTTTTATGTGGGTTTCTGAAAATTTAAAAAAAGTTACGTTATCATTCAAGGTTGGCAAATAAACATACAAACAAAAATATTAATTTCTTTTTGCCCTAAGTTTTTTTGTATTATTTTGAGTATTTTCATTTCTGAAAACCATATAGTTGAAATGAAGAACTTGCTAGTTGTGGTGTGAATCCATGTAACTCAAGGTCAGTGCTGAGAGAATGCAGCGCCTTGAGGCATTGCTGTAAACAGCAACGTGCCGCATGTTGAAAAACAGCGTCAGCAACTGTGACTGGATGCGTCTCGCCTTGGCAAGTGTGAGATCCTAGGCTTTCATTAGGTGGTTGGAAATCTACTGACCATCTGAACTGCCCCAGGTACTGTATGTACGACAGTCAATTGTGACTCATGAAATACTGACATGTAGCAGGACGTCGACTGCCAAGTGAGGACATGCAGGAGAGCCATTCGCATTAACAATGCATGTATTTGACTTGCGTAACAATCAGCTTGCATCCTATGGTGTATAGTATTTCCTTGGAGATGTGTGTAAGTAGGTCACCATACATCATACACAACATGAGTAAACATGGGGTCAAATATGTACTGTATATACAACCAGCCTTGCACATAAAAAAACAATTTTAGTGTATGGCGGTTCACGATAAAGTGAGCACTTTTGAAATCAACTTTAGAAAAAGTCACTGGCCCTGCCTGCATATACTTAACGTGCGCAATGAGTGACATACACTCAGTAATGTTGGTAACGATGGATGGAAAGTAGTTCCATATCTTAACGTCAAATAAAAAATGTTAGGTAACCATTTGTAATAGCTTAAATTATTTCTTTCGCTTTCTGTTTTTTAATGCACCGAAATGTAAAAATGAGCGGATTTGTAAAATATTTACTTTTTAAAATAATTCCTCAGTTTCACTTGACAGACGCACGTACAAAGTGATGAGGCCCATGGCAATGCTAAATCCCTTCAGCACCCACAGTTCTATGTATTCCCTTGATCCCTTTTTGAGGACGTGGATATAATTTCAAATATCCATCTTTATTTGAAATTTTTAAGTTCCGATGCATAAGCGATTGAAGAATCAATGAACTAAACACATTTTCTTATGTTGTCTTGGTTTTTGTACGAACAAGTGTTCAGCAAACGACAGGAATAAGCTGCATAATTGTTACGAACAATTAAACTTACAGTGTAGGGCATGTGTAGAGGACATCGCTCTTAGCACTAGTCAAATGGGATATTCAAGGTGCATTCATGCCCTTACCGCAAATTCAGGCGGTGACAATTCAACGTCACAACCATGATACACTTTGCAGGGACACACAGCCAGGCAAGGGCTCTTGGCTCGTAAATTAGAACACACATCAAGTTAGTTTAAATAAACATGTTACTTTGTGAATGATCCATGAAATACGGTGAACATTTTTTCTTTTAACAGTACCTACTCGTGCTTTTTTTGTGAAATACAGCTTTGTAGGTATGAGTATTTGAAAATAGAATATATTTACTTCAGTGTAAACACACTTTTTCAGAAGGGAGACCATTTAGTGTGGACGGCAATAAATTGTAGTTTTGAATTTTTTTTATAAAGGACTCCATTACATTTTTTAAAGTTTTACTTCATAATTTCCCTGAACTTTGCAACGATCCTCACTATGTAGAATTTTTGGCTATAATTTAATCTTAATTCAAAAATGAAATGCTGGGACATGACTGAGCAATGTCTGTACCTCTCATATATGCTATTTCCTATTTTTTTTATCTTATTTTAGTTACACTAATAATTGTGTAACAAATTTTGACTCGATTCCAAGTACATTCTTTGGACAAAAACCAACTGTTCACTATAGTTGCTATGAAAATTTGTCATATGGAAAGGAAGACAATAGGTAATTTAATGGTTTATAGGTTAACTTTGAAAGGCACCTTTTATTTACGTTAAATCGTAATTTTACAACACAACTCTTACGTAATGGAAATTTATTCTTGTCCCAATGTCACATATAAACACCACATCACAGTTTAAAAAATTAAAAACACGAAATTCCGTTAATTATTATTACAACTAGTTTGTTACTTGCTAGCCTGCATGTATTCATTCGGAATAAACACGATTGTTTACATTAAATCGGAATACTATACCACAAAATTCATTGAATTACACAAATGTTATCTTCTTTTACTTGTCACGCAAACATTGTAACGATTTAAGAAATATAAAACACGAAATTGCGTTAATTACAACTCATTCGACACTTGCTAGCCTATGTAGTATGTTTACATTCGGAATAAACACGATTGTTTTCGTTAAATCGGAATACTATTACACAAAAATCATTGCATTATACAAATTTAATCTTCTTTTAATTGTCACGCATAATTTTTTTACATTTTAAGAAATATAAAACACGAAATTACGACAATTTTTACACGTATGACACTTGCAGTGAATGTATTCTTATGGGAAAAACCCGATTGTTTTGGGTCATGCTTATGCTATTACTATTACTACTCGAGCTTCACTAAGCGTACGCAAAACGACTGCAAGTGTCCAGACATATCATTATTGCTGTGGTAAAATATACCTGAGCAGTGTAAAGCCAAAATGTCTAAAAACGTTTTGAACGTAAGGGGTTTGTTTGCATTTATTTTGCTCGTTCGAGGCCTCAAAACCGTGAGTCCTAAGGCCGACTCTTGCTCACTTACCACTTGCTTAATCGCCTCTATGCACAAGGCACTTAACTGACGTGCAGTACTCGTATCGGCGACTCGTGCGTGCCTTTAGACAGTGACCACAAATTTTAAAGGCAAGCGTTAAATATAACCGCACGATGCGTGTCTTAAGATAACTCTGAAGTTGTGGCAGCTGTTTATTTTATTTTCTCTGATCATTTGTTGGAAAGCTTCAGAACTGCATTATGTTGTGTCACACGGACAAGTAAAAGTGTTACGAGAAGTTATAGCAATTTCAGGCTTAGCGCCCAACCCGCCATGCCGGGCCCACTGTAAAGCCGATATTACACGATACCTACAGCCGTAGTTGGTTCTTGTACAAGTTTCTACAAGCTCTGGTGCACGAGTCGGTATACCAGCCGCTATATGAGCCGCCATGGAAGAATTATATTACACGACAGCAGTTCGCGTACTAGCATCCTCGGTGGGTGCGCAGTGTGGGGTTTGTAGTAAATATGAACTCCATTCGCAGAACTGCTATCAGTTGGTAACTTGCGTAGGCTTATGAAAAAAAATAGCTTGCATATCTTAACATTGCTATATTACTGTTCGCCTTTTATATAAATTGATTGCTTACGAATATAGTTCCATTAATTTTCTTGAAAAAGACTTGAAGTCACTAGAGTACGAGTGTGTTATTTTTAATTTTGACGAAAATTACAAACCGGTTGCAAAACACAGATTTTTCTTTACGTACCAGGATATTATCAGTACGTAAAATTTAATACTGAAAAAAATTTCGGCCCGACGGAGTTTTGAACTCACGCCCAAAAGATACACTTTTGAGGACGCCGCAACTTTACCAATGTATTACCAGTTCACACGCAACATTTTGAGTTTGTATGGAGTACATACGGAAATAGTTCTTCGAATTAATGTTTTCATAGAGTAGGTTTTTTTTTTTTTTTTTTTTTTTTTTTTTTTTTTTTTTTTTTTTTTTTTTTTTTTTAAGAACGGTTTTAAACAATAATTAAAAGTTGTCATAGCCAATATTATTCGTCGTTGTCGTAGGAAAGAGTTTTAACCTCACGGGTGTATAATCAAGATGGAGGCTTCCTTTTCGGTTTATGCATCACCTCGCTTCAAGTAGTAGCCACGGGGTGCGCCCTACGCTCTGAAACTGCGACGTGATTGGTTAGGTACGAGAGTCGGTGTGGAACCTTCCACGAAAAATAGGGCGTGTCCAATTACCAAACCTGGCGCGAAATATGGCCGCACATGGCGGGAAATGCCATGACAGATGCACACACTAGCCCGTATACCGACCGCTATGGCGGACCTTGCACAAGATTGTACGGAATCTGGTATTGTGTAATATCGCCTTAACTGCTGCAGACATGCTCACGGTGTGAAAGGTCTCGAACTTGCTGTTGGTCTAACCTCACCCGCGACATCACCCAGAATGCGAGGATCAAGTCGGTATGCAAGTAACTTGCATACTACATATTGCGGTGGTAAAGACGACACGTTGTCTTCCGCCTTTCAGAGATCACGGATTCCCGCCCAGGGACGGATCAAAACAATATTTTTGCTGCACGTGAAGATACGTTTACGCGTCCCCACAGCAGAACTACTGCTCATCACAGATCGTAATTTTTCTAACTCTGTCTGACTCTTACATTGATTTTGGGGTAGCAATTTTAAAAACGGATCACGCAATATTTTATCACTTTAAATGCCCAGGAGAAATCTAAATTCAAGCAAGTACTAATATAAGAATAACCTATAATCAACTTTTACTAATCTTATTTTTTTTCCATTTAATGGAAATCTCAAAACAAACATCAGTGTATGCACGTCACAATTAAAAAAGAAAACGTAAATATTAATAACATTACGGGATAAAATTTTATGGCCAAGAAATTTTACCTCAGTTTCTTCGAAGAGGTAAAAACTATAGAATGATAAAATCGAAAACACTTACCTAATAGTGAGATTAATTTAATTAAGATAAAAATTTATTTTGATTACAACTATTTTCTTTATGTACTACACTATAATATTTTAAGGCGCTGTTGGCGCAACGCCGCAACAGTTCGGCGTCCCATGTGACCGCCTATTTCGCATGGGCCTTAATCAGCTCCTGCACTGCTGCCATTTCTGAGTTCCGCCAACAACGTTTATGGTTGGGTGTATTTCAACCGACGACGACGGCACACTTTGGGATTACACAAAAGGGCACGTATGTCGTTTCATATTTCAATTTGAGGAAAATTTGAAAGATGTTTTAAGTTGATTTCCTGTATTGCGACGCTTGCAGCGAGCTCGCTTACAATTTTATATCTGGTAATGTAGCGTTTGGAGTACTTTCAGTAACTCGGCGGGAGAGAAAAAAATTATGAACTAATAAAAAATATGAACTATACCTGTTTCACTTTTTATAAAAGGTAAATTTTGGTTAAGTTCGTACAGAGCTGTACATTAAAAAACCTAAGTTACTGAAATTCGGGTAAGTTAAAAAAAAACACGCAGGCAGTCATTAATTTAAAACAGTATTAATTAATGCAGTGCATACTTCGATGATATAATATAAAATTGCTAAAACACAAAACAAGTAAGGTAAAATGAACTTTATAAGAAACATTGTTATTTACAAAATGGGCCAGTGTTCAGACTGCATGGAAGTAAGTTAGGCAGCTGTCTCGAAATTATTTCCGTTGCTTGGCTGGAGTATTGAAGCTCACTTCACAGTTGAGGATATTCCACGTGGTGCACTTCACTTCACTAAAGACAATAATAATCAATAAAACAACTCGCGCGGAATATGGGCGCGCTTGCCTGCCGCTTGAACTGCATTGTAGTGTGTTATTGAATTCGTTTTGTTTACGTAACTATCAAGCGTGCACACAATGTGCTGATCTACGATAAGGGAACACACTTCAGACTAGGCCTGTCGATTACTTTCAAGACATCAAGTACATCAGAAAAGAACACACTTTCGGAGGTCTCGCAACATACCTAAAACGGCTTTCTCAAAGCGGTGTAGTTCAAAATATTCGGGTCAGATACACACGAGAGTATCCGAGGGACGTGTATCGAACCTTGCTGTAGAATTTCTACCAATAAAATGATATCGTCACCGCTTTAAGTCCGATAGGTACACGCAGCACGGCGAGAACACCGCACGCTAGTTCAGAACCTTGCGCTTAGAGACGATGGCGCATTTGATGGGCGTGGCAGTGACGTCCTTATCGCTCCCGCGCTTCTAGGCCTCAGCTCGAGGTGCATGGGGTCTTAACAAGATTGTTCACACAACGGAGACCACAAACGAAATGCAATGCTACCAAGTTTATGTGAATCCGATACTACTTGCTCCGACAGTCGCTACGACGACGGTCTAAAAAAATACGCACCAGCGCATTCCGAGACTCGCTACCTCGATGAGTAGAGGCCGCGGTCGCATAGCGGCTGCGGCGCTCGCCTCCCACCAAGGCGAACCGGGTTGGGTTGCAGGCGAACCGGGTTGGGTTCCAGGCGGGTCCGCTCCTGGATTTTCGCACGTGGGAATTGTGCTGGGCGATCCCGCTGTCCAGCGGGTTTTCTCGGTGATCTCCTGTTTCCTCCGCCCTTGCATTCCGGCGTAGCTCCATACCCACATATTTTCACACACTTCGGCTCTCAAGAAGTCGCTGAAAATTCTCCAATCTCGCTATCAAATAATTTCTCTACCGTATTTATTCCGACAGTTTCGAAACTCGAACGCCTTCTCCGGACCGGACGGGGTTTGAAAACCCTCGCAAGTCGACTTGGCCGCAGAGAAGGCAAGTACACAGGGAGGAAAGAGCGTGGCGACTTCGCGAGGCTCTGGGAACAGGCATCGTGCCTGATTGGCTACTGCTTGCTACGAAATGTTCCCCATTGGCTGGGGTGCCGGGTGGCGAGTAGATTACCCGGCGCTGATTGGCGAACGGCGTTCCGGCTCGATGTTAGTCAGTGAGGCCACTTTGTTATACTTTATTTAAATTGTTGTCAAACCGTTCTTGTTGTTAATACTTGACTCACAACCATCCGTCGCTTCCGTCAGTCGCCCGTCCGTCGATTTTTTCGTCAGTCAATAATGAAAACGACTCACAACAATCCGTCGTCCGACGATCCATCGGGCCAGAAAATTTTCAGTTATACCACCCAACAACACGAACTTTCTCGCGCAGACACAAACGTTTAAAAAAAAAAGTAATAAATATGTTCTCTTTCCCTAACATTATTTATCCGCATTTCCTCTGAAAATCTACAAGTCATCTTCAGTTCAATTCAAAGGTGAAACGTAAAGAATGTAAACAACTTGTGTATTTAAAAAGAAAAAAGAAATTCATACAAATAAACGAGCGACTGTTTTACGACAGCCATGCTCAATGAACGATATTGCAAGGCGATGGCCCATCCGTCGGTCCGTCGAAAGTTAAAGTTTGAGATATATTTGACGGATTGACGGATATAAAAAAAGAGTTGCATTGCGATTGGTTGAAGAACACGTGATCGATGAACGGACGGGCAACTGACGGATGAAACGGATGGCTGTGAGTCCAGTTTAAGGTAGGGGGATCTTATGATGGCAGGTGGGGTAAATAAATATAAGCTATAGGGGACTATATGACTATACAATAAAACATCTGGCAATTATATAAAATACTATAAGGTCGGGGGAGCATTGTTAAGTTAACGACATCCTCTACCTTACCGAGAGCCACGTCAGTATATTGTAACTGTCCCGCCTTGCTCAGTATCCGAAGACTGGCGAAGTATGACGTGTTACGGCGGTCAGCACAGCAGACTTCTTGTGATGCCCATCTCAGCTAACGTCACATGGAGAAAGACGTCTGCCGCCACTCAATATCGCCCTCATATCGGCCTGGTATAACGCAACATGGCCTGATTCCCTGACTGGTGGAAGGGACTCCTGCTTACAGGGGTTTGGGCAATGCGAGTCCAAATTGCGGCAACTGTCTGTCCTGATTACTGCTCATAAGTGAAGGCGTGTTCAGGCACGCCGTCGAATTAAGGCATGTTCTCGCTATCGTAAAAGTTTCCCTGGCTATTTCACCTCCGTTTTCTCAAGTATAGTCCATTCACGCTTTCTTCGGCCTTTTTGAATCAAACCTTTGAAGAATGTCCCCATGTGTGACGTGCTTGGTTGCTTCCTAAATATGACATATATCACAAGATTTTTATACTCGTGTTAACATAGAAGTTACTTTCTTTTGTATTAAATTGAAATGTTATTCATATTTTGTCTATAAATTATAATGCTTCATTTATAAATGATTTGAATAAAATCAGTCATAAAATATGTGTTGGTAGCGCCTAGTGAGAAATAGTTCCTATACAAAATACTGTTAAAACAGAGTGCGCACGGATCCGGCGCGTTGTACCTGTGGTGTAATTCTCCAGGCTTTAAGCTCTAGTTTGCACGAGGCGGAGGAATATCCTGGAAGTATAACTTAAGCAGGGTTTCAGAAAAAGCCGACGATACCGTGAATCAACTATACTCTGTGACATGACGCCCACTGTGACGGATAACCAAGCTGAGGCGGGACGTAAACATAGGACGTCACCGCGGCGAACAATGCCGATCCCTGACATGTGGCAACGCCGCCGCTGGCCAAGGCCCTGTAGTCTGGCGCTGCATTATAAACGAGAGACACTTTACGACCTCACAACCTTGCTGCTGAATTATACATCTGTCTCCCCCGTCCACAGGATCATGTTCGCCCTCGCACACGATGCGCGCGCGGAAAAACAGCTTTTCTTCTCCTTTTTTTCCCCACGCAGGTCGATATATTTGCGCAATGCTGCAAAACTCCTATTATAGTCTATTCGCCGTTTCTTCGCACTTTTTTAATCGAACCTTTGAAAAATCACCGCATTAATGACGTGTTAAATTATTTCCTAAGCACGCCATGCATCACAGCCGTTCTATGCCTCTCTTAACATACAAGTATCTTATTTTTCGTTAAATTGACGTTTCACCTATATTTTATTTACAAATTATAATATTTAATTTATAATAAATATAAATAAAAACAGCGAGAAAACAAGTGTGTTGGTAACGCCTAGTAAGAAATAGTTCTCATACGAAATGATATTACAACTGAGTGTGATCGAATTTGGTGATTTGTCCTTTGGATTAATTTTATAGACTTAACTGAGCTTAGGTTGCACGAGGCGGAGGAATATCCTGGAAGCAGAACTTTAGCAGGGCTTCAGAAAAGTGTAAAATAACCGTGAATGGATTACGCCTTCTAAACGACGTGCGAGGTATCGTCGCATCAATAGTCAGCGATTTTTCGCGAAAAATATATGAGCACACAGTAGACTTCAATACTATAATCCCTCAACAGCAGTTTGCCTAATGCCAGTGTTTGCTGTCTCCTTGAGAAGGCGTTTTCATATTGGACCGGGGCACACAGAACTCAGCAACATCAACACGGCGCCTACGCGATTCGTGTGCAGAAAGTTAACGCGTGGAAAAAAAAAGTAATTCCGGTCGAATCAAGTTACGTAAACAACCCTGCAGTGTTTTGAAATATAATTTATCTTGAAATCTTTTCGTGAAATTTCTCTACCACTACGCATCAGACGAGGCGCTGAAAGTAATTAGGTGGCATCACGCTAACAGCGATAAACCCAAGCGCACAAAAACACGTGATTAAATTATATGTGGACGGAAAAATTACGCTCTAACTCCTTAATATATTATCCCGAGTATATACGTTCACATCCGACATGTTGCAGAATATGTAAAATCACTGTCTACTATACAAGTACAGAAAGAAGCTTCGATACAGACAGCGCCTTTCTCTGAGCAATGTTATTGGTTGCTGCTTACACACAAACTAATTTACAATTGGTTGCTTTTTGTGGCATGGGTCTACTGAAACTGTTTACGTATGTTCCAAAGTGTCAGTTGATATAAAAAATGGGTAAATAATTTTCATGCAAGAAATCTTATATCTTGCAACACCTGAAACGAGAAATTAACGTGTATCTTACAGGTTTAATCAGCTCGGTCCCGAATTCAGTAACGAGATCAAGTGTTGCAATTACGTAAATTGTGGTGGGCGCTGTACTTGGGTGGGCGAGCTTCTCGTAACCAATGAGCAATGTGCTGCGAGCTCAGTGGCATTAGCATTGTCCATTCAAAAAAACAAGAGGCGCATGAACATTTGCATGTCGGACTGTGTCCAAGGAAGACGCTATATACACCCAAGGAGGATGTATATAGTAACACATCTGGAGAGGACATGGTATAGGGTAGGCTGCTGCAAAGCGGGGTGAAGCCGGCTACTGGCTATTAACGGTAAAGTGAGCACTATTTAAAGTCCTCCCATTTCGAATAATAGTCAATAAATATACTTTATTTTAGCCTTAGGCGTAAACTTCCGAGTGCGGTGGAATATACACACTTTGTTTATTACTTACAGAGCAATATTAATTTTAAAAGGCGGTTAAAGGATAAGAAATGGCTGAAATAAAAATGTAACTATGGCTTCAAAAGTGCTCATTTTACCATGAACAGCATATATCGGCGTTACTACCCGAATCCTACACTGGAAGAAAGCGAAAACGGCCATAGTTAGACTTGCGCTGCCGAAAAATCTTTCAAACTAAACTCGTCACCGCTCAAAAACTATTCACCAAAATCACCTAAACATTTTTTCTGGCGAATCTTCAAATCTTTCTGCCGATGATGCAGTAGTTGTTTCAAGATTTTAAATATTTTTATTTAAAAAAAAATATAAAGTAAAATACTGCGATAATTACTGCAAACGCGCAGCGGACAAAGTAACAACGTGGAAACTTTTTTTTTTTTTTTTTTTTTTTTAAAGATAGGCGGAGGAAAGTCACGTATAAGATGGAGAGGAAGCATCAAATTTTATTTGTATGCCTCTCTCAAAGCATTCCTCCTCGTGCTCATCTATTAACAGCGTGTTGAAGTTGAGAAAATTTCCAGCCGTTCATGGCAGCAGCAGATCGGCCTACACACTTCTGCTTAATCTTAGGAGCGCGGTTACACTAAAAACAGAATGAACTTGTAATTGTGGTATTGTTATGGTAGCCATATTCAGATTTATTCAATTAAATTGTTATCAAAGTGAAATACGTTCCTACACCTCTATAAATTAATACAAAAATAAGACAATCCTTACCTAAACACACTCTTGTAATTATATATATTTACTTCCATCCCTTATTTTAGTTGAATTTTTAAAATTTCAATTCAGTTAAGTTTACTTCGACTGGGTTAGTATAAAGTATATCGATAATTGACCTGGATTTTTACACTCTAAATTCGAATCAGTTGAAAACCACTAATTCGCAGTGAGATTCAACTACTCGAATTAATGAAAATGGCTACACTTAGGATCAGTGGGAAAAGACTGATTGTTTCAGTGAAAAATTTTCACTGATTGAATTAGTGACGTGAAGCAATTTTACTGATGAATAAGTGACGGCCGACTGCAGTGGCGAATTAAACGTTTTTACTAGATTTAGCCAAATAATCACGTGAAATAAACATTTTCGACATGAACAATTTACCGTAATTTAGAAAAGTAAATTTTTGTCAGATGGCCGGGATTGAACCACACACCCTTTCCACTTTGCTTTTAGGTCGTTACCTTACCAAATGGGAGGAAAATATACGTGTTATAATTACTGTCGAAATCTTGAAGATTTAAATTCAATGTCCTTACTTTTAGTTTTTGGTTTAATTGGTAGCGTTATGACTATTAAAACGAACAGTATATATTACTGAACTCTATTCACCACGTGATATGCAGTTTAAACCTTCAAACAGAGCTCTGAGATGATTACATTAAAACGAAATAAAAGACGTAAAAAACTGAATGAAAGGCTGAATGTTCATACTATTTCGTAAAATGGTGTTTGAAAGACGAAACACATTTTATAAAGTATTTTGTACTGGTTTAATTAGTTTATTCGTTGTTATTTCACTTGATACACATTGTTGAACGGCTATTTTATAAACGTTGTTCGACGGCCATTTTTACACGTAGTTTAACTGATTTATGAGTCAAATAACAAACCACTGAAAAACAGTGAAAACAAGTGGAAAACGTCACTGAATCAATAAGTGAAAGAAATCGGGCATTTTATCACTGATTCATCAGTTAAATTCAATGAAGTGACTGTTGAATCAGACAGATACTGTTGACTGACTGAAACAGTGGAATTATCACTAATTGAAATTTAGAGTGTATATAGTTTAACGAATGCAAAAAATCCCATCTTCAGCCATCACTGTTGATGTACTTCGAATTAGGCAGCCTGAGTGCAACACAGAAAAAGGCCGTTCTGGTTTACTTACACAGGCATTTTACTTTGGTCAGGAAGAGTCTGCGATCGGAAAATGTTCGAAGGTAATGTAACTACGTACAGAGCTGAATGATGTAGTTCTTTGTTCTCTGTCCTCTGTGACAGCGGTCTTAGTTAGAGATCATTAGTTTTCGTCTTAAATGTAATACTTGTTCTAATATTTTTAGTTACTGATGTTGATAATAGTTGCTGACCATTAACTGCTGTTCATCATTTGTGAGATGTCCAATGTATTTCTCACTACTTTTCCTTTCAATTTCATATTACATTTGTCTTCTCAGCCAAAGTGCAGCTTACCTATTGTTACAATTTCTCTCTCTAGAAATTAATTCAGCTAAACCAAGTTCGTTAAGGGATGGAGATCTTAATTAAATAAAAGAGTTAATTATAATTTTCAAGTTTTATTTACAATAACTACAGCAAAATTCTCTCAACTCAACATCCCACAGTAATGTTCCCAATTCATGACACCAAATAATAACATTTATAATCACCACAAAAAAATTTATGAAATTAAATAATTAAAGATCAGTCCCAATAGACAGTGTATCAATCTATTCGATTATTTTATAAAATATGCGTCCATATTTGACAGTTCGGATATTTACAATAAAATCCGTATTACATGTCCACTCAGTCCCACCTTAGTTCAGTCCATTTTCCGCCAGTCCGCAATAACCTATAGTCCTCCGAGCACCCTCACACAGAGTAGGCTTCACTCGTCGGTTTCACACCCTCTCCGTCCATTCGCACTAAGAACACTTGTCTCCGTCGCCGTCGTCTCGTACTTAACTTAGCTCGCACTACCAGATGGCCTCCGTCAAAGACTGCTGGTCGCTGTATTGCGGCAGCATAATAGAGTCGTAGGTCGTCACCCAGAATCTTCCACAACTGGCGCGCTGCACCGAGGGCTGTGTCACCAGCCAGTCTCACCAGAATATTATTGCGTCCTCGCTAAAGTTGTCGGAATTTCCAGCAGGGGAGAGGAGGTCTGTGACGCCAGCAAGTCTCGCCACTGCCAGTATTCACGGGGTTCCCAGAAAGGTAGGGGCGAGACAACGATCGCATCGTTCCGGGAAGTGGGGAGGATCGAGGTGAGTCAGTCCCCCACAGCGCTGGACAGCCGAACCGGCGCCAGCTTCAGCACACAACACTGCCCCATCCGTAAGTCTGTTCGTCCCGAACAGACTCTGCAACATTAGTGCCTTCGTACAGAGCCAGTCGGTCGATGTTTACAACCTTAGGATTTTCTTTACAGGAGTCCCGGCGCCAGATCTGGGAGGAAGTGTCGCTTACCCGAGTCAAAATTTGGTAAGGGCCTTCCCAACATCCTTGGCATTGAGATATATTCCCCCAAGGCGTTTTATTTCATACAGCCACACTAGCCATCCTTCCTTGAATGCATCACCTGCCACTCTCGGACCTCATCGAGCATTCCTACTGATGCCACTAGACACTGCGTTATATTCGTACCCTGCCTCCTGGATGTCTTCCTTCTCCTGAAGACGTAAATGTGCTGCTCCGTCTGAAAACTGGACTTCTCTCATTTCCTCACCTGCATTGACTGCCGGGTGACTTCTTACGCGATCCGACTCCACTATCGTTGGTCTTCTTACCACCATATGGCGATCTGTCTTCGATCCCTCAGGTCGGAAGTTACCAGTTGTTTCGAAGGGCCCATGGTTTGGATAAGTATTACTGCGGCGCTGTCAGTTCCAATTGTTCGTGCAGCTGTTCATTGACAGGTTCCCCGATGACTAGTCGTGGTTGGCGCCCCAGGAGAGCAGGCTCGTAAGTGTCCCTACTTTCCACAGTTCCAGCATTCTCGGCGCCTCCGTCGATGAGGAGCATGTGTTGCAGCCTCAATGGGATTAAAAAGTTCCTCTTACCGCCGTCGCCAGTATTCTTAACAAGCTCTCGGTCGTGCTCACGTTAGGCTGCCGGTTCCTGCAGTTCGGTTATACGCACTGGATTCTCAAGTGTCCTGTCTGGCCACACTCCCAACATTCATGATGCTTAGGTATATGAAAACAAGGTTTCCTAACACAGACTCTGGCAGCAATGTCTTTAATTGAGGTATCCAACTTTCACAAGACGTCCAGGATGCTATCTCCATCGTCGTCATTGCAAGGCGTAGCTGCATGTACTTCATGCCAGAATGTTGGCTCCTGCTTCGCTGATTCTACCTCCAATGCTCGGGCCAGGGCGTCCTGCACAGTGTGTGGCAATGCTAGGCGTACAGCTCGGCGCACATCCGCATCGGTAATAGCATCCACGAAAAAGTCGACTGCAATGACGTCTTGTATATGTACGTATACATACACATACGTATAAACGTATACAGCGTGTATAGGAAACATGTGTACAAACTCGGGCACGTGATTCGTGACCGGAAAAGAGGAAGATTGATATGGAACACCCATGGCCCATCTCAAATAATAAGGGCTGTAGCAGCCCCTACAGGTGGTGGGCGACAAGGACATTACGTGGGATACTAAGCAAAGTACTTGCATTAGAAGAACACGAATTAGTATACGGAGCAAGTAAACCAAGATCTTGGATACACGGTAGGTATGGTCCGTCGTACACACCACCATTATGTAAATAATACGGGTTGAAACCCTTTGATTACATGCAACACGTACACCGT
Organism: Dryococelus australis; assembly: GCA_029891345.1. NCBI lineage: Eukaryota > Metazoa > Arthropoda > Insecta > Phasmatodea > Phasmatidae > Dryococelus > Dryococelus australis. The sequence goes on from CM056997.1 coordinate 132,284,283, forward strand.
GAGGTTAAATTGATTGTGGATGCCATGGGATGAAGCAGGACGACGTAAGTAGCAAATAAGCCCCCCTTGTTGCAACTCTCTAGAACTCACCGTATCCGGTTAAATCGCAAACGAAGGGTACAGTGGTAGCAATAGCATAACTTGTGAGTAGGCAGCCCTTCCCGCACCCGGAGGAAATCAGCGGGGAGCCCCCGCCAAATGCGTGTATAGAGTGTGGCAGCACGTAACAGCGAGATCTTGAGAGTCGATGAGGGTGGTTGAGGTGAGTAAGGAGTTGTGCCGTAATGAAAGTCGGGGCAAACGGGACAACCCCGAGGCGAACCGGGTACAATTCCCGGCCGGGTCACCCCCCCCCCCCCCCCCCCGATGTTCGTATGTGGGCATCGAGCGGGACGATCCACTGGTCGGCGGGTTTTCTCGGGTATATCCCGTCTCCCCCGCCCTTACATTCCGGCCTTGCTCCATTCTACACTTTTCAGTTCATCCTTATCGGCTCTTAAGATTATATATACATACACACACACAACGCCACTACCGTTTTTTGCGTGAGTCATTATTATTGTTATTATTTCCGATTATTCCCCTTTAGGAGAGCGTGTGAACTTGAGCCAATTACTGCTTCACTTCCTTTTTCTCTTATCCTTTCTTCCCAAACCCTCTTCATTAATCCACTATGTTTTTTTCTTCCTTTCCTCTGTCAATCTTCTCCCTATCATTTCTTTTTTATGTTCTTGTTCAATTTTCTTGTTTCTAATTATATTTCTGAATTTTTTTCTGTCCTTAATTTCTTCTTCTGAGATTTTCAATCGTTCCAAATCTTCTTGTGTCTTTCATCCAATTTGTCTTTAATTTACTTGCATTAACGATATCGAAAATTTTCTTCGTGAGTCTTGTCTTCACCCGTCCTGCATACGTGTCCGTAGAACTGTAGGCGTCTTTTCCTAAACTTGTCTGTGAGTTTTACACGCACGCACGCGCACACCCATACACACACACACACACACAGATATATATATATATATATATATATATATATAACTATCGACCAAAAAGTAATTATTGGGCACCCGTGAAGATAGGTAACTCAGTACGCCAGTTGACTTGTGTGAACGCCATACGCTGCAGGCTGGTGTAGAACCAGTCGACAAGGAGATGGCACGAGCACGAGGTACAGAGCTATTGGACTTCGATAAGGGCGCGATTATGGGCTGCCATCTCAGTGGGCTGTCTAGCCGGGCGATTGCACAGAAGGTAAACAGGCCCAAATAAACGGTCGCATTCGTCCTGCCTAAGTGGAAGGTCGATGGGCATTGTGCCAATGCTGTACGTTCTGGGCGACCTCCAATCTTGACCGACAGGAATCGCAGAACGCTGAAACGTGAAATTGTCAAAAATAGGGCACAACCCATGGCTACCATCCGACAGGAGTTTCATGCAGCAACAGGAGTATCGGTTTACATTGGAACATTGCGTACAGATGCCCACCGACTTGGATATTTCGGAGGAGCAGCTGCACATAAGCCCATATCACGACAAGCAATAAAGCTCAGCGACTCAGCTGGTGTTTGGACCGTCGCAACTGGACACTGGAAATCGGTTCTGTGGAATGAGTCGGGGTTTACACTATTCCGGTCCGATGGACGTGTGTGGGTGTGGCGTCTACCCGGGGAACGGCTTCTGCCGGAGTGTATAGTGTCAACTAGGAAATTCGGTGGTGGTGGAGTGATGGTGTGGGGCTGTTTCACGGCCTTCGGCGTAGGGCCGCTGGTGTTTGTCCGTGGTAGCATGAACACAGAGGCCTATTGTAACATTTTGGATAGTGAAATGCTCCCAACATTGTGGCGTTTGTACGGAATGGACCCGTGTTACTTCCAGGATGACAATGCCAGGTGTCATGTTTCAAGGTCTACTATGCAGTGATACGCCGAAAATAATGTTCGCCGATTCGACTGGCCCACCCACAGCCCCGATCTCAACCCTATAGAATATATTTGGGACGAATTGGATCACAGGGTGAGGGCTCGTCAGGCGCGGCTAAAATTCATTGCTCAACTCACGGAATAGTTGCAAGAGGAATGGCGACGAATCCCCGTGGATGTCCTGCAAACACTCGTAGAGAGCATGCCAGACAGGGTGGCTGTTGTTATAGCCGCAAGAGGTGGCCCTACGAGATTCTAACGGGAGTGACAACCACCGAGCAAACATTGTGGACAGAGGACTTTTTGGTCGATAGTGTATGTGTATGTTCATATATATGGCCTATACCTGGATCTTGCATACCACATATTCGGCACTACAAAGACACTCGTTTTAAAATTAATTTCGTCACGGAACTCACAGCAACCATTTGTTTCGGAACAATTTCATAAAACATGTCATGAACATGTGGGTAGACATGGTTTGCCTGCGACATAATGCCACTTGACGAGGCGGAGTTGTGGTGTGGCTGTGCGCGTGGCGAGCAGCCTGCTACCCTTACACCTCAAATGTTCCCCTCCAAGTTACAAGATTAATAGAACGGAAGAGGACGGAACTCGACAGAAATGAATTACGGCGTCAGTGGAGTTCTTGGACGTATTTAAGCCAACCTGCACGGTATTTAATTAAACAGCGACATCTGTGACTTCTGCGGACCATATACCAGGCACTGTTCCTTACTCATTTCACACGAAACAATTAAAGGGATTGGCATGGTATATGAACTTTTACTACAAAACCAACATTATAGCGAATGGAAACAATGTGGAAAGCTGGAAAAGAACCCACGAATATTTATGAATAGCGAATAGTCTAATGCTCTCGAATTCATATTTTCATACACCAAATTTGTTTCAGTAACAAAAAAATGTAAACAATCACCATAACGTATCGTAGCATGTTCATCATTCGACCAGGTGATGTTATAAGTGATCAAATTTTACAATCACTTTATTTCTTGCTGGTGTGATTATAAAATAAAAACAAACTATTTCCAGAGCCGTATATTCACGACGTTCAGTTGTAAGACAAAGAAAGCTATTTCGCATAAAGTGCCAACACAGTTGTAAACACAGACAAGACTATACTTGTTTATTGTACGTATTATACAATTAATCAAGTGATGCAATAAGTAAATTCTGTAATTCACCAAAGAAAATATTTTATAGAATTTAAACGATATAAGACATTTTCGATGTGGAAATACGGACCTATGAAACAACCATAAGCCGGCATAACTTGGACTTCTTTTCCAGAAGTTAATATCAAATCAATCGGATAATCGCGAACACATTTGATATTACTGCCTAGGCCTCGTCCGAAGTGTGTGTTTTTTTCGTAAATCAACGGACTGGACACGGGTTTAATAGCTTCGTGGAAAATGTGTATTTCAGAAAGTTTACAAAGCAGTTCAACCGCCGGGTGGGAGGGCCCCTTAATGCTCCTGACTTCACGTCCTTCGGTAAACCGGGAGAATGATTACATATCGAGAGCGCAACGGGTTATAGGCTGAACTCCCCAGTCCCTTACATACTAGAACGAGCTATTTGTTCGCTTGCTGCTCTCCCAGTGAATTGCCGATATATAGCTTATTCGCGAGTTCTTCACACTTTTAGAACCACCCGATCTATGACGTGTTTCATCGTTTCCTAAATGTCAGGTATTAGAAGTGTTTTATACTTCTGCAAACATAAAATTACGTGATATTTAAGTGAATTGGACTTTTACTTATATTCTATCTTTAAAGTATAATATTAAATTTAGAATTAATATGATTAAAATAGCGAGAAAATAGTTGCATTGGAAATGGCTAGTAAGAAATAGTTCTTAAGCAAAATATTATTGCACTCAGTACGCACGGATGCGGTGCGTCGTCACTTTGGCGTAATTTCCTAGACTCGGTTAAGCTTTGTTTGCATAAGACGTAGAAATCTCCTAAAAGCAGAACTTTAGCAGCGCTTAAGAGCGAGCGAAGAAATTTGGGCGGCTCTTAACATCGAGGTCTTGAGAGCCGATGAGGTTGAAGCGAGGTATGGAGCAGCACCGGAATGAAAGGGCGGGGGAAACTGGAGATCCCCGAGAAAACCCGCCGACCAGCGTCATCGTCCGGCACGATCCCCACTTGCGAAAATCCGTGAGAGACCCCGCCGGGAATCGAACCCGGTTAGCCTAGATGGGAGGCGTGTAGTCTGTCCACAGCGGCCTCCTAGGGCTTCAGAAAAGTTCGAACTCACAGCGAACAGCCAATCCCCTCGGCCATGCACAAAATAATATATTCTTCTCTTGTTGCAGGTGTTTTACTGACTGAAGAGTACACCTGACGTCTAACTTATTCTCAAATTACCTCGCGTACTCTTCTAGTCAACAGCAATAAATCTGTTCCCTAAAGAGATCACGAACACTCACGCGACATGCCTTATCCTGAATACGAACCCTAAAAACCACCGCACGGTAATAAGGCGTGTAAATAAGTCATGTTTGTGAGCTTCTATAACTAACAGAGTTTACATTTAGATGAAGGTAATCGTTACGTAAGATTAAACGTCGATGGGTCGTGTCACGGTCCCAGTAAACATTCACCGTTAATGCTACGCTACGGTTTAGGGCGTCGCCATTGCTACATTCCCCACCCTTAAAATTGACATTACAAATTAATATTAACAACACTTCTTTGTAGAATATAAATACGTAAAGTGCCCGAAGCAAACAAAACAATTATGTCATTCGGCCTTACGATTGTGCCAAATATATACAATTTATTAATCAAGTCTTGTGTAGCTAATTATTTACTCGCATTAGTTACAGTAATTTTATGTACAAAATAACGCGTAAACTTTAATAATAAACTGACGCACAGAGGATAAAACAACTACGCTTGGGCGGGGCCATTAGGTAATATAAACCTCTAATGAAAATAAACGTCGGCAGTACATACAGCCTGAGGTAGAGACAAAACATGTGGAACGTATGGATGAGAAGTTTATTGCGAGCTATCTCTTTTATTCAATACATTCAAACTATTACACCCGAAATCATAAATTAATCCATTTAAAGCCCTGGTTTTAAAGGAACACCTATTAAACGCTCGAAAATTGTAACTACAACTTCAGTTCGAAAACACATATCATTCAAAAAGGTTGATGTTGCGTGATAGATATTAACATCCGGTCTGCGCATCCACAGTGGCGGTTCCAATTTTCTCCGTCATTTGTTATGTATGCAGGAAGGTTCAAGACTAATTCTAAACCAGCGGTCAAGCAATACAGGAAATGTGATTTATTTTTTGACGGTTAATATAGGCGGTTTTTTTTACAATACGGGAGCGTATAACAGTAAATCAAAAATATAATAAAACAAGTCAACATAGAAAGTTGCAAAAAATGAATGAATGATGTTTTAAAGTTCTTTAGATTTTCTTTATTCCGTTATTTGGCAAAGACGGCATGTTTCTGTTTAATTTATATAGATACTGTTGTTATGCAGTCTTACTCGTTTAATATACCGCTCTGTGAAAACGTGATGTACAGGTCTTTTTTTTATATTTTTTTATTTTATTTTCGTAGGAGGGAAATCGAAATTTCATGCACGTAAAATACGTTATAGTAAACGACTGTTACTGCTCATACGTATCATTATGCGTATTATTTAAACAGTATCTTGTTGGCACAACGAAGCCTTAGTTCCTCCACATGAATGACATTTGTATACAGAGTCAAATAATTTGTTGTAAAACAATTTTGTTTGTGTCAAACCTACATAGGCCTACAGTCCCGTTGTTTCAAGTACGTTAAACCAATGTTTAGTGTAGCAAGACATATCGTTACAACGTGTCAACAAAATAATATGTTTAATTACTTGCGATCTATTTTTTCCGGATATTTATTTGCAGCGACCAAATATTTCGATGGTGGCACTAATTATTTTGGTTTATTTCCTCCATCTTTGTTAGCTGCGCGCGTTCAAAGCAATAGTCCATTTTTTTTTTTTTTAATTAGACGTCGTTGCAAGAGGTTGTCGTAAGATTGGCTGATGAGATGGCACCCAGAAAATTTTGAAATATCGGGATTTCAATGACCTTATAGACGTATCAGCAGGTAATGCGACTCATTGTTTCTCGATTGTGGGGCTTGTAATTAATTGTTTAGTAGTTGATTATGGTTAACCTCGGTCAGTATGTAATTTAAGTGATGAATTCTTGATAATAATTGCAAAGCATTTTGCTGAATAATTGACTGTGTTTACATGCAGCATTCCTGTCGCCTCGTGTTGAAACATTTATGAACATCAAAATTGTATAAGAACGAAAATTTACAAAACTATGGTAGTGTTAATAATATTGGACGCTAGATATCTACCAGTTTCGTAGTGGTATATGTACAAAACATGTACAATACAGAGTCCGTGGATCGTGGATAACTCGACACGAAAGACACACCCATTAAAAGACGTGTGCTAGTAACATCATAAACGGCAACATACTGCCAACAAAAGATCTGCTAAGGACAATACAAGATTATGTAAGGCCAACAAATAATTTGGTAGAGACAACAAAAGAGTTGGTTCTACCATCCAAGCGCCAAATGTTTGTTGCCAACAAATAAACCAACTAATTAATTGGGTTCTGACAACAAAATATTTTACTACCCATACACAAAATTATTATGTTGTGTCAAACAAATTTTGTTTGAACCAACGCAATGTTTTTCTATAAGTGTACTGCTAAGGATATTACAAATACGACAGGATTTGGTTTTTTCGTCACCAAGAAGCAATGCAGCTGTGGAATGTGTGTGTATTTTCTCTGATAAATTGTTCGTGGACTGGCGAAACAAAGAAAAAAAAGAAAAAAGAAAAAAATAACTAATTGATACCGTTAAAGCAATAAAAATGGTAAAGGCCCATTTCAGTTCATTGCTCCGTACAGAGTTTCTTTACTAAAACATCAAATTAAACTAAGATTATAAACGAAATTCATAAATCTGGCAAATACTTCAGTAATCAAACAACGATTTCTCAGGGATGTACAGTGTAATAAGTGTCCGTCCGATACAAATTAAGTTTGTGGAATGATTATATTGTGACAAGATTTTCTGAGCCATAAATATGAATAATTATTAACACGTAATTTATATCTTTAACAGGCTCAATAACTATTTTTCATAATTTATTTTATTTTGCGGCAAGATCTATGTGTTTTGAAACATAGTCTATAATAGTTATTACTTTGTTTTAACACTATTTTTAATTTGGCCACATATTTATGTCTTTTTATTTTTTTACTTTGAGTATGTGTACTTACAAGGTCATATGGCTCTATGCATTTTGAACGGTTGGGGCAGTTTTAAGTGGTAGTTCAAATGAATTAAAATTCTAACCCCGTGGTTGGCCAATGTTTAAAGAACACGGCCTGAAATTAGGCCGTCTACTGGAGACGAAGACGCGAGGTATTTTTAAGCAATACGAAGGCCTGTATTAGCCCCCTACACGTAGCTTTCAGAGAGGTTAGCTAGAACTCGTCAGACATCCGTTAAGATGCCATTGAACTGTATGCTATCACTGTAAGCGGTGTGCTTACATATAAAGGCTGTTCACGATAAAGTGAGCACTTTTTGAAAACAACCTTAGAAAAATGTCACTGCCCCTGCCTGCATACATTTTAACAGGCGCACTGAGTGACGTGCGCCCAGTAAAGTTGGTAACGATGGATGTAAAGTAGTTCCACATGTTACCGTAGAATAAAAAATGTTAGGTAACCATGTGTGAACATTTAAACTATTTCTTACACATTCTGTTATTTTTAATGTGTCAGTGTGTGAAAATGAACAGATTATTACAATATTTAATTTTCTAATAATTTCACAGTTTCACTTGACCAACGCATGAATAAAGTTATGAGGCCCATGACAATGATAATTATACACAAGGCGGAAGAATACACAACGTGCATACACGTATAGTTCATTCCCGATTAGAAGAGACTTATGAAAATCGACCTTTAAAAAAACACACTCTAGGCATAACATGTCACCTGTTTTTTCAATAACCTGTATTCCACAAATATATAACACTTTGGTTAACTTTAGAGTACTGTATTATTGAATAAATGAACCTTTATCTTAATATATTCTATAACTTGTAATATTTATTATTTTTTAAATATGAATTAACAACAGCGAGTGCAGCGACGTGTTGGCAACGACCGGTAAGAAATAGTTCACAGTTAAAATATTATTCTAACCTCGTTTTTTAGTATACTATTTGCAAATTAAACGGTGCCTATCGTAATATACAAATATTTAAGTACCCCGGTGGCAACATATCTCACATTTTTACAGTTCAAAATAACAGCGGAAGATATCGTGAGTAGGCCGTAATGGTACGGTATTTGTTTTATCCAGCGAGAAAGCAATTGAAAAACTATCTGCTGGTGAGGCTTGTCGAACTCTTTCTCTTTCTTCGTCTCTTTCACACTCGGGAAATTTCACTTCGCTAGTAAGCAATAATATAATATTATACATGTTTTCAACTTGTTACAGCAAAATAATGATTTTAGAATTTGTAATTTACAACTGAAAAGAGATTTTAATGTTTGAATACGTATTTTAATATATTTAGATAAGATGGCGGGGCAGTTAACTAGTGAAGTTGGCATATGTGGCGAGCCATGACACATGGCGTGTTGCTTTTTGTCAAACGAAACGTAAATTATTCTTACTCCGAAAAATACTTCAAATTACCACATCACGTTTGTAGACGTTGTGTTTTTTAAACTTACCTAGGCAAATTACGATGTTGTGATAAATCTGTGTTTCCACGGCAGTAATAAATATGTTGTGACGTGTGTTTCGTTAATTATTGCGTCTGTGAAATGACATGCCTTTGTGCATCGTAGTCGATACGCTGGTCCTGTGTGTGCGTGATTTCAAATATTTGATTAGCACTATTTATACGTTTTAAATGTGAACTGTTTTTATGACACACAACGTTGTACCTTTGCCCTAAGGGGTTTGAAACACAGTCGTGTAACGAAATTTGCCACAATCCCAGAATAGAAATACTAAGCCCAGACCGATAAATTTCAATAAACATAATAAACAGTAAGAAGCAATACATAGAAATATGAGAGGCATAAAAGTTATCGCTGGCTTATTTGTGTGCATGTTTGCCGCTATCGTTTAAAATTTGTATAGCAAAAATGAGCTACACGAGTTACATGTTTGAATTTAATGTGCCTTGTTCACTTGTGCCTCCGTTTTAATATTTATTCCAACTGAGGCCCTCCTTTTAGAGAAATAACCCAACACATATCAATAACAAAAGGATAATTAGTACAGTCCTTTACCTCGCAATTGTAACAGTGTTAAACACAGTCGCGGCATAATACTAACGTGTATTACATGTATTGAGCTACGTAGTGGAAAACAAATATGTTAATGTAAAATAACCGTAAGAACTGTTTTAAATTCAGGCATTTTTAAAACGTCATAAAGCGGATCTAAATAATGTTAGAGGCCTAAACTGTGAATATTCATACGGAATGGTCTTTGGGATATGACAGAATTCTTTGAAAAGCTGTAAACAGTAAACAACACATTTGACAGGTATAAAAGTAGAAGTCACATTTCAATGTTTATTTTTAGGTGTAGCGAAAGTATACGAACATATGTACACACAATGGAATGTAAACATTCATTTTGACAAATGCTACATGGCAATGTTTGTTTACATTTGGCGGAAGGATACGAAACGAGCCTGCAAGTAGATATTTAGCAGGGCTCCGAGAAAGTTACTTCCAATGGGGAATGGACTATAGATCTTAAGCAGGGCTTTCAAAAGTGCTCATTTTACCGTGAACAGCCTATAGGAAGATGTCACCCGGGGCTGCTGCGTATACGGATATGATGCTGCGTATGGGCAATATGAAGATATTCGAAATTCTTCGTTTGAACACTAATTCTAGCTAAGAAATTATAAATAAATTTCTTCACTGAACTCCATTCGTAGGACTTTCTAGAACATATTCTCACGCTGCCATGTCGTTTTTCATAGGTACACGACTTTTCCGACATTTTACGACGGCAAACCTTACTGAATCCTTGCCCTGCCACTACCTGATTGCAAACGTTTCAATTAAATTACTTATTTTTGAAGGAACATTAAAGATTTTGGCGTGATTTCTGAACATTTTCAAGGATTTTATTTTTAACCATCACGAGGACATTAGTGTTTCAAAGGCCGCTACCCCAAGAAGAAACATTTCAATTATATAGTCAATTTTTTTTTTCGGAGCCACAGATAATCTGCTGATTTGTATTGCCATCTGGATGTATTATTTTGTTTTTCTGGGAAAATTCAAATTTTTCAGAGCTCGGAAATCTTTTGGTATTAATTACTGTTTATTTTAAGACTTCTTGTACTTTTAATTTTGGACTAAAAATAACATCAAAATAATAGCATAGCGTGCTAGACAGTTTAATGTCGTGGTGTCCCGACTAAACTTTATAAAATGCTAAATAAAAATTTCAAAAAACGAAACTCGAAAGGAATTAGAACACAGCATGAAGGCCCTTACACAATTGAAAACTTTAACATTTGACTTTACGATTTGACTTTACGTTTGCTTTCCAACATGTTGTTTCTTATGGAACAGCCATTTTGCCGAGAATCTAACAGAGGTTATGTGAAAAGTGCGTTATTTTATTGTAGGGCGATTTTAATCTCGGTATATTAAACAAAGTTCGTCTTGAATTAAATAAATGGCTAATGAATATAATTGAAGAGGAAATATATGAATTTACATATTTGAATAAAGTAAACAAATGAGTTTTCTGTTTTGAAATAAACTTTTAATATAAATTTTAAGCCTATTTAAAAAAAAGGTACGTAAAATGCATTCCTGGATAATATCATAATTATTTACGTAACAAGATACACATTTTTACGTAGCTCGTAGAACCGATGTTCAAGTGTCTGAACTCTGACTTTCCAATTGTACTGTGTATTGGTGGTTTCGTCAGAGTAAAGGAAACGTAAAGTCAAATGCTAAAATTTTCTATCGTGTAAGAAGCTTTAAACTCGCCAGGAACATACTCGAGCCGAAGGTGAGCAGAGGTCGGCGAGTACGGCCGAAGAGGGCCGAGCTCACGCACGCAGGCGCGATCCGGCCACGTGCGGTCTGATCAATGCGGGGATGCGGCGGTGCCACGTGGAAACGAGTGGTTGCAAAAGGGGAAGAGAAAAGGAGGGGGAGGGGGAGTCGAATCAATGGTATACGGGGGAGGATAAATCCACGGCACATTCCTCGCCACATTTGCCGTCCTGTCGCTGGCCCGCGCCGCATCTTCGTGCGTCATGCGATGCGCCCGGCCACACTCGAGTCGCCTCAACAACCCCTTCCAACCCCTCGAAGAGTTAGTGAAGAGATTTGGGCGGCTCTTAAGGTGGATCAGTCCCCGCCATCTCGGATTTTCACTAATTTTGCTATAAATTCCATTTAAGAACATTTAATGAAATTTTTCCCACGACACGACATAAATAATAGCTCCTTAAGCTTACTCGAAGTATTACATCTCTGTAGAATTAAATATTTTTTGACTAGTGATTGCAGGCAATAAATAAATAATTTTTTTCTTGCTTTCGGTTACAAGAACGGTCCTGGCAACAGTAGTCTAGCAATACATAATTTATAACATGTGCAATGTAGTGTTCTACGCTTTGTCGACGCCCAAAATAAAATACAATATCTGTGATGACATTTACAGCAAAAACACCGAAAATCCATGATGGCGGGGACTGATTCCCCTTGACAGCGAGGTCTTGAGAGCCGATGAGGCGAGTATGAAGCGGCGCCGGAATGTGGGCCCGGGGGAAACAGGAGATCCCCGAGAAAACCCAACAACCAACGGCATCGTCCGGCACGATTCCCACATGCGAAAATTCGATGACCCGGGCGGGGATTGAACCCGTTTCGCCTCGGTGGGAGGCGAACAGGCAAACCGCTCAGCCACCGTGGCCCCCTCAACCCTCGAAGAAGGCTTCCTATTGTCCATTCACGGTTACTTCCAGCTTGTTTAAAGCCCTGCTAAAGTTCTACTTCCAGGATATTTCTCCGCCTCATGCACACAAAGGTTAACCGAATCTAGAAAATTACATCAAAGGGACAACGCAATCACTTCAACAATATTTCACATAAAAAATATTTTTACTAGGCATGGCCGACGTAGTTATTTTCTCCCTGTTATATTCGTATTAATCATAAATGAAATGTTATTTATAGATATAAGTTGAAATACAAAAAAAAAAATTTTTTAACACTATGCTTGTGATACATGCAAAATGTAGGAAACAACCCAGCATATCAAACATGGGGTGATTTTCAAATATTTGATGCAAAAAGGGTGAAGAAATGGCGAATAGACTACACCAGTTCCACTCAACAACACGGGCCTTCCTTCAGTCCCGAGTGGTCAGGATTTTACTTTAAAGCCGAACGCCTGAATGTTCACGGAAGTAAAAAAATATTCGGAAAACTTATGGGAAAATTATCATTCTCAAAAAAATGCTAGAGTTAAACACGAACACAAAATTTGTTCTTTCAGTAACACTTTCACTAAAACTGCATCTAAATAAACCAAAATGAGTTGGACTTATACATACTCGTAATTGTTTTCTATAGTGTTTGTGGCGTATTTATACATAATTTATTAGAAACGCGAAATTCTGGACAGACGCTAACCACATTGTCGCAGAAAACCCAAAATACGAAAAATAAATAAATAAAATAAGTACCGAAAGAACGTCAAGAGTACCACCTGTTGTCATATACGAAAATAACATATGAGTAATTCCGGAAACGGATTTCCGTCGGCAGTTACATACAAACCAGAAGAAAACACAATAAGCGATATAAAAACAACGATATCGCACTAAATACAGATACATTCGAATCACTCTGGACGACAGCAAGAAGATATCATTGATGAAAACAGACGGGGAGAAAATAAGAAAGGGCACAAAATCTGGACGTAACTATAAAAGAACATCACGCAGTTGAACACATTACATTTTCTATGACTAAATATAGCGTCAATATCTGCATTGGCATTACATCCGTAACAACATTTTATTATTTAATTACTTTGCCTTTTCGCAAGAATCACTCAATGAACACGCTTAATTAAGACGCCTCCAACTGTTTGGACTTGAAGTGCGAGTGCTGGTACAACCCCCCCCCCCCCCCTTCCCAAATCACTCTCACGCCTGAGACGTACACAGAGTTGCTTTGAAGTGATTTTGGTGTTCTCTGATATATATATATATATATATATATATATATATATATATATATATATATATATATATATATATGCTGTCCACGGTTTATTGAGAATTTCTTTTGAAATAAACCTTGGAAAAAAAATGTTGCCGCAACCTGCGTATGTTTTGACAGGCTCGCTAAGTGACATGCGCTTGGTAAATGTTGATAACGATGGTGGGAAAATAGTTCCATGTCTTGACGTTGAATTACTGTTAGGTAAACATCTGGAAACAATGCAATTATTCATCTTGATTTCTGTTTTTTAATGCACATATACGTGTAAGAATTAGAAAATATTTAATTACTTGTCTGATAATTTCACAGGTTCACTAGACCGATGCATGAATAAAGTAATCGGGCCCATGGCAATGTTGATTTTATATACGGTGGAAGAATACGCAGTGTGCATACACGTAGATCTTTAAGCAGGGCTTTCAAAAACTCTCAGTTTACCGTGAACAGCCTAGAGTTGTATAGAGGAGACCCACAACGGTAGCGGTAGATCATTAACCTAGAAAATTCACTTATTGTGTAACTAGGCGCCACCAGCTTACCAAGTGTGCGAAATATTCTAGTCGAAGACGAAGTGCCTATACGGAACCCTGTTTTACGTCAGGCGTGTGAAGGTTTCCAATAATATCGACGACACACTTTTCCTTCTGCTAATGAACAAACAAAATAAAAAAATAAAGACGAGCTGATATGACTTCAGCGGAAAGAAGACGGATATCGTACGAACCACAACGTCAAGCTTCCAATCTGCAGTCTCCCATGTTGACTGCGAACTCACACATCAGGCGGTCACGCCAAAAACGAGCAAGACAGAAGACATTAATCGTGTATTTCTAAAATTCATAGTTCTCGGAAACTGGCAACCGAACTTGCTCAAGACGTGTAATGTTGGTTGGTTAATGAGTTAGGCCACCATTTTAAAATCAAGCATTACCTAACATTTTAGAGAAAAAAAATCCTTTTATTCGTCCATCACGTTAATTTGAAGTACCGCCTGCGTTTTGCACTTGTTATTAAGTTTTAGGTCTCACAGTGCGTTAAAGTTGCATCGACATTTTATCTTGAAAACATACTTGCAGGTCTGCCTTACCCTGTACAGCTCGTCAAGCGAGCGAAGGAGTGTGCGACAGCCACACTAGTATTCCGAGAGCACGCGAAGATTTTCAAAGGCATGCCGCTGTGCGAACCGCCACCGCGAGAAGCCTTTCTTGACTGGTGCCGCTCGTGACAGTCAGCTGATCGAATTTATGGGCTTATCTAAAGAAGAATGTTCTGGTCATCGCCCTTGCCTCTCTCAGCGAGACTAGGGGGGCTGTGAACCTTCTAGAACGGGTCGGCGAGACTACGAAAGCCGTGGCGGACCACCGAGCCGACAGTCAGACAGTTGAGAGCTTGAAGGTATGCCGCCTTGAGTGATAGATGAGCGAATACAAGGATGTGACGAGCCAGCAGAGCAATGAGAGAGACCAGCAGAAGTGAAGTCTGTGACTGCGAGCATCGGTACAGTGAAGAGTGAGACTGACGGGCGGGAATATTGAACTGGATGCGAAACAGACATTTGGAATTATGGAAGTAAACAGATTGAATGTGTGTAAATAATTATTGCGAATTAAATGTCTATAACCAATATAGAAAAATTAAGGGAATAATAATTGGAGACCAATATTTAATAATTAAATGTTTACTGATGGTGTAAAGAAAATGTCAATTCGAAACACTATATTTACAAATTTTATTGTATACAATAGGGCAATAACCTCCATTATTTGTTCCATTATTTGTATGATGGGGGTGGGTAACACATTCAATATCGTTACCTTCCGATTTGACTACAGTTTAATATATATATATATATATAATTGTATAAAATCCCACTGATGTACTGCAAGGCGTTTTCATATGGTATGAAATAAAGTGCATTCACTTTCAACATCCTGTTTAGTCCGTGCTTTTTGAGGTGGACCATGGTTTTTATACATCGTTCGTCTTTTTTCACAGCCAGGAATACCCTGCCGGAGTTTGTTTCCATGAGTTAGAAACACATCGTATGTCTTATGTATAAGTTATCTGGTAGTTACCAATCGGAGTGCGGCATTAGCAGTCGTTGGAAAAGGGCAAGTGTATGAGCATTTTTATGATTATATTCGTGAATTCACTTCACGAAAAGAAGTGCCTACGCCAGAAGATGCCAGTCTTGAAAGATGTGGCTAAGTGCTGGTTGTGTCATATGACAGATTCATAAGTTATCAGCAACATGTGAAGACTGAACGCTTATCGCGAGTGTTCATTGGTGGGAATTCAGAGCATGTGGGACATAATTTACCCCTACAAACGCCAATCGCTTTATACACGTTTACGGAAGGCAAAATAGACAAACAAAGAAAGGGCCAAATTACAGCACTGTTCATACTAATTTTGAGAGCAAATATTTTACAGGAGTAATGTATTTCTACCGAGCTATTTCTGACATTGTAAATATTTCTCTGTTTTTACGGCGAAGATATTATGCGAAATAAATGCAAAATTTGAGTTGCTTACAAAGTTAGCGAAAGCCGTTACTTAGTTTTTCAATGCCGGCTTCCACAAATCTGTGCATTTCAATTACGTATTTAGAAATACTTTCATGTCCTACGCCCTCTTGAAAGTTAACACGTAAATTGTGAATCGCGATTACAAAAGACTTGGTTTCGTTTGCAGGATTGGCTGTTATTTCATGATTCTCACATCGTAATCTTTCAATTGTAAACTATCTTAAAAGCTGTTCACGATAAAGTGAGCACTTCATAAATCAACCTTAGAAAAAGTCACTGCTTCTATCTGCATATATTTTAACGGGTGTACTGAGTGCCACGCGCCCAGTAAAGTCGGTAACGATGAAGGGAAAAAAATTCATATTTTAACTTCGAATAAGAAGTGTTAGGGTAACCACTTGTGATAACTTAAATCATTCCTTTCGCTTCCTGTATTTTTTTAACGCATCGAAGTGTAAAAATTAACAGATTTGTAACACATTTACTTTTCTAATAATTTCACAGTTTTGTCTGACCGAAGCATGAATAAAGTAATGAGGCCCATGGAAATGTTAATTTTACATAAGACGGAGGAATAACCAAAGTGCGTGCAAGTAGATCTTAAGCAGGGCTTTCAAAAGTGCTCATTTTACCGTGAACAGCCTCTAAGAATCGACCGTGTGAGGAGGCGTGGTGTGTGGACTCTGGGGATGAACAGGATGAATCTGTTGAGAATGTACCGGGGGGGGGGGGGGGGACAATGGGGAGACTGCAGCAGTGAGACAAGAGAAAGTGAGGTCGCGGTCGCACGAGGAGGGAGTCTATAGCAATAGCACCTGCCTGGCTTCGCAAATCAGAACACTGCAGTGCGTGCTGCGACATGCAATACACTATTAAAACTCTTTCTTTACTGCAACACATGACGTTGCTGCAAAACAGAAAGTTGTATAAATATGAACCACTGCAAAGAAAACTTCCCACAAACACAATTTTTGTCCGATGTGTGTGTGTGTGTGTATATGTGTGTGTATATATATATATCTATATATATATATATATATATATATATATATATTAATGACTGATAAATTCGGGTTGTCGTTACAGTAGTTCAGCATAAGTCTTTGTGGTATAGGCTATTCAAGATAACGTGAGCACTTTTGAAAGCCCTCTCATTTGGAATAACAGTCAATAAATATGTTTTATTTTTGCCTTAGACGTTAGCTCCCGAGTGCGGTGGACTATACGCACTGTGTTTATTACTTCGATGGAAATATTTATTTATAAAGGTGGTTAAAGGATAAACAGTGGCCGAAAGAAAAAATTAACTAGGGCCTCAAATGTGCTCACTTTACTGTGAATAGCTTATAATGCCAGTTATACTGTAAAGGACATTTGTGCTCTGGAAAACAAAAGTTATTAGTGTAAATAACACATGCGTCGGGAAACCAGTTTCGGTATTGAAAACTGTACAATGTACGACAGAAAGTCTTTAATATCGCCAAACTGTTAACTTTGGTACGCAAAGAAATTTTTCTTTACTTTGAACAAAAGCAGATCATTGAGTTATAAAGGAATGCAATATTGCCATAAAACCAAAACGTATAAACCTTTATTAAGACCGTAGGCCCTACCTATGTATCTGTAATCCTCTGTTTGAATTAAAGCAATATTTTTTACAGCTTACAATGAATGGGTTTTCATTGCCGTATACAAAATTTTGTAGGTCTAAGGTTTTATTTTTTATTTTTTGGAGAAAATACAGCAAGCTAAATGTGCAAGAGTTAAGGGGCCATAAGGTTTAAATCACTGGCAAAGAGGTTAATAGTCTAGTACCGTAGTTTAGAATTTCATGGAATCCAACAAAGGAAAAACAAAGAAAAATCAACACCGCAGAATAGTATTTAATAAATACGAGAACAAATATTTTCCAGTAATGTATTTCTGCCGAGATATTTCTGTCGCTATAAATTTTTACGTTATCGAAGCGCATAGTAATGTGCCAAAAAAATGCATCAATCTTCCAGAGTTCTTGCTAAAAAATTTGGGAAATTTCGTGATCTGGGATTGCATTTTTTAAATGCTGTCAACGGCGATGTGAGCAAAATTGATATCAACCTTTGAAAAAAAAAACGACACTACCTCTACATGCGTATAATTTAAGGGGCCGACTGGCTGGTAGGCGCCTGTTAAAGTTGGCTACAACCGAAAGAAAGTAGCATTGAATTAACAATTTTAGGTAAATATTTGTAAATACTAAAATGATTAATTTTACTTTCTATGTTTTTTAAATACATATAAGTGTATGAATCAGCAATTTTTTACAATATCTACTTTTGTAATTATTTCACAGTTTCACTTGACCGACGCATGAATAAAGTTTCAGGCCCATGACACTGTTAACTATAAATATTATGGAAGGATACACAATGTACATAAACGTAGACCTCAAGCAGGGTTTTTAACAGTGCTCACTTTACCGTGAACAGCCTTTACGTTTGCTATGTTGGCTTCCAAATACCTGTCAATATACATTACACTGTAGGCAAAACACAAATTATGAATTTTTGTTAAGCGACAACGACGTAAAAGGTGCATCATAACTTTTACATTTATCGACAGATTTTTGCCGTTTCACAGTTATCAACATTGTGTAATATTTTTAGCCTTGAAGATAGGAGACCGGAAATTGTACTTGCAAACGCAAATTATATTCGCCTACCTTAATGCTTCTAGCCTATATATTTGGTTGTTGACAAGTCGAATTGCGAGAATGAGGTTTGCTAAATAATTTTAATAAAAAAAAAAAAATTGGATTTTTTGAAGACAAGGGGGAGATTTTTAGGGAAAAATGGTCGCCGGGAACTGGAATTTTAACCCAATTATTAATTTTTTTTCAATTATTTGGTAGTTTTTAGAATTTTTTAGGGAAAGATAGTGAATTTTTAGGGAAAAGAACGGTTTTAAAGAAAAAAACGGGAAATTCAAGATAGCGGTCAGAGCCTCTCGAAGGCAATTTCTGGGGGGGGGGGGGGATGAGTTCCTTTTTTGTCGTTGCGTAAACCGGGAAACTTTTTTGTGGGAAAAAGTGAACATTAGGTAAAGTAATCTATTTCTGAAGTGATTTTTAGGTTAAAAAAAAACGCGATTTTGAGAGAAAAATTTGAAAATGGCGGAATCCAAGATGGCGACCAGATTCCCGATCCCCATCCTGAAATCCCGCATATGAAGGGCCTTTGCCCAACTACTAACAGCTGTACAAAACATACAAAGTTTTGCGTTATGCCTAGCAGATCAGTTAAACGTAATATAAAGTATGTAATGCCAACTGTAGTAAAATGGCGGCCGCTGTTGTCATGTAAGTTCAAGTCGAAGGTCTCCCTCCCCAGGTTGCACTTCCTGTACTGGAGGAACTCTTCCCTGCCGGCGGGTTCTCCCTCGCACCTGGCTCACTGCCATCCGACACCCAGCTCGCCGCTACAGTGTTTCTGGTTATGAAGGGGGGAATGGGGGCAGACACCTATCCCGGGTAAACCTCCCTCACTCCGCCCCTCCCGCCACGTAAGAGAAACTGTCATCACGGCCGACTAACTTGCACGGACAACTGCAGTCTCCGGGGAGGTCAGCCGCAGGGAGCATAGTGACGTCACGGCGAGCTGTACACTCAGTCACAAAAAATTTAGAACACACATCAAATGGCCTCACATTTACTCAATAATTCGATTTATGTTTTGCACTGGAATACAATATTATCGTATGGAATGCACATAAAATAGATTAATGTGTACAGCAAATTACATAATAGATTTAAGTGTTTTATATAGGCTACTAAATAAGTTTCTTACGTATTAACTGTAACAACCTGCGTCTACCGTATGGTTCTGCTCATATTAATACAGCTAGGTAACAAGAGTTTTTCAAAGTGCTGACGCAACGGTTGAAAAGACGAACAGCTATCTTTAAGTGCCATGTTCTAATTCCACACCACACGTTTTATTTTCGGTAAAAATTGATTTAAATAACGAGTGCCACGTATTTTTAGCTTCGTATAACTGTTACATGCTATTCACGGTAAAGTGAGCACTTTTGAAAGCCCTCTCATTTGTAATAATATTCAATACATATAGTTTGTATTAGTCTTATGTATTAACTTCTGAGTGTAGTGGAATCTAAACACTGTGTTTATTACTTATAGGACAAGGTCTATTTAAAAAGGTATCTAATGGTTAAAAAAAATGGCTGAAATAAAAAAGAAACTAGTGCCTCCACTTTATCATCAACAGCCTATAAAGTAATTCAAGGATAGGTATCTAGCTTACTAACTGGTTCCACAAGTGTCAAGCACTACCTTCTAGTTAAAATGCCGTTTCAGCGTTTCAGGCGTATTACGTAACCCGCCATAACCCCATTTACGTCAACGCTATTTTCGTGTTGGACACAAAATTTATAGGTTACGTTTGCATTATATTAAAGATGCAGTCGCACGTGTTTAGGCATAATGATTTGTCACACTGTAACCTTTACAACTGCCTTTATTCCTCAAGATTCAGAAGGAACCATAAATTATAGTTGATGTCAGAGAATGCATTTTACAATGAAACAAGTGCACCTGTAATAAAGTAAAATATAATTTACAATAATATAACGCTTTCGTTGCTAAAAGCGTAACAAAGTATATGTGGGTTATAGCGGGTTGCATAGTGCCCCTGAAACGCTGGAACGGTCTCGTAGTCGCCTATGCTTTCAAAACTAATGAAAATTGCCAGGTAATGGGGAGCTTACACTTCCTCTACTTCCTCATTCAGTCTCGTTTCCTACTGGGTGAATCCTTTACGCTGTCGGAAAGTAGATGAACGAGACCTCCACTCTACTTATTTATTTTTCATACATCACACAGCACAGCGTTCGGCGCACTATTATTATTACAGAGGCATTATACATATATGTGAAAGATTATTGGTTTCTTCGCCTCATTTTTTATCTTTCATATTAATATTCCATGCTCTGTAAGCAACGGGAAATGTTGGACGTCAAGGACAAATTACCCACGTCTTATATTAATTTCACTACTACTGTTACTGATTTTAAAATGCTTTCCGCTGTCACGAAGGCTGAAGTCAATACCATGAGCGTTTGATAGGCAACTTCCTAAATTTGATCTATGCGCCTGGTTACTTATTCGCCGGCGCATCAACCACCAGAATATAGCAGCATCTCGCGTGGTCTAATCAGCGAAATGGGAGCTCCACCGCTCGCAAGCGCATGATTACACTCTCGGATTTCCATCACGATTACTGTTATTAGGCAGCAGCACGATGTAGCCTATGTTGAGTGTGCAACTCAGGCGCAACAGTTTAATAGCCACCGTCGACATGCGCCAACATTCACAATGCAGAGTGGCCTACTGCGATGGGCTGAATTCAAACTGCACGGAAGGTTTACTCCGAATAACTATGGAAATGGAAAAATGCTACTAAGAACATTAAACTTTTCAATCGAAATCAAACACAAAATTCTACGCGTCGCAATGAGCAAATTTTTTGTTTGGAAGTGTACAAGTTTCATAATAGGGCCCTGCCGTACGCCAAAGAAAATGCGCTTGTGTTTGAAGTTATTTATTGGCACATGAGACAGCAGTATAAAGTCTCAAAAAAAAATTTTCTCCCCCTCCACATTAGGGGCTTAAACTCACAGAGGGGTGGATCCAGAAGGGGCAGTCATAGTGGACACAACCCACCCGCAAACACAAAAATATACCCTAACGTTGATATGAAACTGTTCTGTGAATGTTTTAATATACTGAAATGAAACATTATCAGAATTGTTTAAAATACTGATATATTTGATTAATTTTATACTGCATCATCAAATTATAATCAGAAGTATCCCTCTCCTATGCCATGAATTGACAGTCTCAACTTGAACCTGCACAATGGGAAAATTACTTCCACCCGCTCCCTTCCTCACGCCCAAAAATCCGCTCCCGCTTCACTCAGCGCTGTTTTCTACTGCGTATAGTCTATTCGCGGTTTCCTACATATGCGGGTATCAAAAGAGTTTTATACGTGTTTCAACATAAAATTACAGTATTTTTTGTTGAATTGAACTTATATTAGTATTTTATCTATATATTATAGTGTTTTATTTGCAATAAATATAAATAAAACAGGGAGAAAATATGTGTATTGGTAAAGCCTGGTAATAAATATTTCTTATGCATAATATTATTAAAGTGATTGCACACGAACACGGCCCCTTAGTGTAATTGCCTAGACTCGGTAAAGCACTGCTTGTATAAGGCGGAGGAATATCCTGGAAACTAACTTTAGCAGGACTTCTAAAAAGTTGGAAGTTACCGTCAATGGACTATACAATGGCGACCTTTAAATCCACTACCTGTGCCACGTCCTATACAAAAGACACTGAGACTGAAAAGGTTATCGAGCCACAGGAGACGAAAAAGTGGAATGTAGGCCATGTTTTGTATTACCAGGGTGGCTAGGAATATTCCAATTAATTCCATGACATTTGTCTAAATTTTCCAGGTATCCTGTTATTTATTCCTGACAAATATACACGGTAGAAATTATAAATATTATTTTCATAGTTCTTCGAAAATTCCAGATTTCGTCCATAAGTAGCACGAACGTAACTTTCTTGTAAATGCAGTAACACATATGTATAAAATTACTGCAAAGTCATAGAAAGATGGTTTTGCATACAACACAGGTTTTTCAGAGTTAGTAAAAAAGCCACAATACAAAGACAAGATATTATACAGTGAATACATTAAAGGAGAACTACTACAAGAGTTCGAATTATTATTCCACTGACTATATTATTTTCAGAATCCTAAGCTAGCGCCTGAAATTACATTTTCCACTATACCAATTCTTGCTGTATCGACAAAAATTTCAGTAATCAGCTATGATTACACATGAAACTACGAAATTTCACACAAACCAAAAGGCACACAGTACGATTTGTGATATCGCACGCGGACGAATAAATGCTAGAATCCAAGTCTGTTATTAAATACACTTATAACATTTCCTGAACTCTCAAAAATTTCCCTGACTTATACAGAACTGTAAAATGTCGTGACTTTTCCAGGTTTTCCCCATTTTTCCTGATGCTAGCCGCCCTGATTACGTAAATGCAAATCTGAACGGTATTCCCATTTTTGGAAGTATCGCCGCGGAATAGGAAAGGATGTCCCTTATGGGAGCCAGCTACCTCACTTAAGACATAGATCTGTCATTCAGGCCATCTCGATGAATTAATGAGGATCAGAGGCGGAATGAATATGGGGGGAAACGGTAAAAGTACGAGAAAACCCCCCATGACACGGTAATGAATGTCACACTCCTCGCATGGGAATTCTCATCTGGGATAAAATCATAGAGTCCTCACAAGCTGGATGCTAACGACTGACTAAACACTAAGCTAACCGTGGACCGTTTTGTAACTATGTGATATAGGTACCTATAATATTTTCATATATTCACACCAATGAACACATTTTCCAATGATAAAAACAGTGATTTTAATAATCCCAGTGTGTTTAATAATACACCCGGTTTCGGCAGCATAAATACGTACCTGATTCATTGCAATAAATAGTTTAATACTCAGCTCGTCTTCCAATATAATATTCACGCCTCCACCCTGTCCTTCAAGCTGACAGTAGATTACAATACTAACCTGGAAGCTTATATTTACATACACCGTACCGCATCTCTGACTCGCTGAAGCAAGGCCAGCACGAAACCGCGGACTTACAGTTTCAGAGCAGGCTCCAGCTGTTTTACGTAGCCGCACAAGGGATCCACAGGCACCAAGTACGTGTAGTAAGTAAATCGTGGGGGGGGGGGGGGGGGGTTGACTTCTCAACCAGTTGATGCCTTCCCCCCACCTCGCCCCAAGGGTGGTCGGCCAGTTGTTCATTTTGTAATAAGTACAACTTACGGTTAACTTCTAGCCTCATGTTTTTTTTTTCAAATGTAACTTTTTAATTTGCTGTATTTTATTTTAATATATGACTTAGAATGCTACTTTTTTTTAAAGACGCTTTTATAATTCACATTGCCTTTGCAAGCAAAATTTCAGTGGGTGGTTTCGCTTACATTTATTACTCAGTTCTCTATGTATTTATAACTCACGCGTACGTGAAAATAAAAGTTACATTCGTGCATATCTAGATGCACAAACATACGAAAAGGCGTTAAGCGAGAGAGAGAGAGAGAGAGGTGAAATGGAAGAGAGGAGGGGGGAGAAAGGTAGAGAAATAAAGAAAGAGAGAGAGAGAGAGGTAAGATTAAAATTAAGGTGGGTATTGTTACAAAAGGTTTGAGACATGTCCTTCCCCTGAAAACAAACAGTCGGCGCCTATGAAAGGGCCTGTGTACAATTACGGCTACTCCGCACTTCCGATTATAAATGGGCCTCCAGACGCTTCGAGGATCGACAATACGTCGCCCTTTCTTGCAACGCCCAACGCGCTTCCTACAAATGCGCGTGTCATTTGTCAAAGGCGGTGGCGTCCCGAGACCAAGAAAGAAAGAGAAGGCTGAGAGCAAGAGACAAAGAGAGAGAGAGAGAGAGAGAGAGAAGAGGCATAGGAGGGGGTAGGTATGTCAGGGATGCAGTGGTGTGGAATATCCGGAAAACCAACACTGTAACACGTAACATTTATTGGTCCCTACTGTTTTCATGCGGTGTTAAATGTTTTTTTTTTTTTTTTTCCAACTTTAGAAAACCGAAAATCGAGGAGCTGCGTTGCAGATGATACCCAAAAGCTACCTGGAAAATTACTCTTTCCTCAAAGAAAATACGAATTCGTCAACTCCGCCGCGTCATATTATTAGCTGTGAATTAAAGCCTACTTAGGACATACACAAAAAGCTGAAAAATATATTGAATCATGAAATTGGAGAAGTAGATCGTGTCACATTTTCTTAATCCTGAGCGAGCACGGGTGAGGGGAAATATTCAAAAGGATTTTGGGAGGATGGTTGGGGGGAACGAATGGGAATGATCATAGTTTGTTCTTTTAACTTCTACAAAGAGCCAGTTCTGAGAAGAATTTCGAGCCGCTGAGCTGAGGCTTTGGAAACTAGTACAGAACTGTTGCGAAAGTTGTAAAGCGATTACAAGTCTGACCTTGAAAACAAGTTTGTTACTATCGCGGCCTGAAAGAGTTCGCCTTTGTCGAGTATACCAAGTGAACGAACAGGGAGATATTATTTTTGCCACTCGCAAACTGTCACGCTCCAACTGACTAGGAAATAGAACACTTGGCAGTACAATCACATAAATTGCTAAATGGTCCACGTTACGAAAGAAGCGACGTAGTTACAGAATCACTTTTCCACCCCATTCAATCAAATTTTAAAACACGCACAACCAATATATCCGCAAGTTCCCACGTGATGTCTAAGCTTGAACAGACTGACGCTGATTTTATCTTTGAAGTTTAATGGCAATGGTGAGTTCATATTATTATGTTGGTATAATTGGACTGTGTCCATTTCCGACCATGAGACTAAATGAAAATTGAACGCACACAGAACTCAGCAAGACACAAAAGAACACGAAGAAAACATTTAACAGCACCGCAGACAGAGAATTAGGAAAAGCTGTTCCCTTGTCAATAGACTATGTGTGTGTTTGTGCAATGAAAAGAAGGCCGGACAACTTATTACAAAACAGGACAGACAGCAAAAGCAAACCGAAAGAAAAGATAATACGATGACGAAAACACCAAACAAGTGAACCAAACAGTGCAAAAATATTATCAATAAGTTTTGTGTGTGTGTTAGATTTTTATTTAGCCTCATGGTCGGCAATGGACACAGCCCAATCATACCAACATAATGTAATGACTGATGTTGGCTGATATTCTGTAAATACATAATGCCGTTTGCATGGATACTACAGTGTATCTCTCTGCCACATATGATGTTTACGTCAACACACTCGGTTGACAGTCAACCTGTTCAGTATGTCAACTGAAAATATTCCGCCATAGAAATAACTGAACACAAGACATTATTTCAGAACTGTAACAAAAGTGCACTCGTTCGTGATACAGACTATATCAGGGAACACAACTGGCATTACCACCCGGCGAGAATACAACATGATGAGGCGAAGTAAGAGTGGCGAAGCGGCGGAATGAAGTCGCAGAGAGGAGACGGGATATCTCCGAGGAAACCACAACGTCTAGGTACAGCTGGATAACTGTTATCTGAGCATTTCTGCAACATTGAAGAAAAAAAAATCCTTGCCAGTAACGATTATGGGAAACTAGCCCCCTGTCTTAACGTCTTACTTAAAGTGTAATGCTTAATCAGTAGTCAAGCAACTAGGTTTCATTTTGCTTTAGGTACGTTAAGAGTAACAACTGACATAGTAGTAAGATATTTTTGTTAGTAGCAACTTTGCGATGCCGTTTATTCCACGTATAATTCATTCCTCTGTACGTGTTCATTAATTAATTACGGCAGTGACTGTCAAAACTGTCATAAATCGCAAGTAATTTTTCGGGAAACCACAAAAAAATTAACTGCCATCTCATGTATAAATAGTATTTTATGGATACTTTTCTTGTATACTGATAAGGGATGTTTAAATTAAATATCACGCATAAGGACACTTTTGCAGCAAAGCAATTGGAAAGAAAGTTTTGCAGATTACTCCTAGCGATTGGGTTAGTTTTGGTGTAAAATACTCAACAGAAAATTTTAGGATGTTCGTTAGTATCTTTGTTGTGTTGCGAATGATGGGGTTAATAAAGAATAATAACACCTATACTTATACATGACTGTTGTAAGATACTGCTAGTTTCGCTGAACGCTCATTCAAATTGATTAAGGCAAATTATGCTGCCAACGCCATATTGATACGGAAACTTTTGCAGACAACCGTATATTTCACACTCCATTTTTTGCAATATCTATTGCTCGCTAAGAGCAGGGATGCCACTTTCGTCACAATCCATTAATAATTAATTTTTAGAAATCGTTTGGACAAGTACAATTTTGAAACCGACTGCCTCATTTATGTGTGGTGGAAGGATACATAATAATATTTCATAAGTGTTTAATTTATTGCGAGTTGAAATACCTTAATGCTGGAAAATTCTCCACGCGCCAAGGCGTGAGGTAGAACTAAATGCCTCAGAAATTGGGAGACAGCTAACTGGGAAAACCTTCTGTATCAGAAAGGCAGATGCAAGCGTGCTCTTGGTATGCAAGAACACTAGTATTGTGAGCCATCACGGTCCCAAGGTCGGTGGCCAATTTCGCGACAGCTGTCGTTTTTTTTCTTCTGAGATTGGACGTCCGGCAGGTGTTGGAAAACCTGAGGCCGGTGTATTGCGAAGCTCAAGGCCGTGGACGGCAGTCTAGATATATAAGTCAGAGGCATCAACAATATAGTCCAGGGGGGAGGGCGGTGAGGGTACTTTTTTATATGGACAAATATGCTGGAAACCCCTCAATTTTCATGGATGGGGGTTAATATTGGAGCCCATATTTTTGTGCTTTGTACTTCGTTGTTTAATAATGCAGTATGCCGAAACTCAAAGACGTTTATAGTTCATTCTGGCTGTTACTAGCAAAAAACATCTGCTTCAATTACACTTTCAAGTTTTCACCCCTTCGGAATAGACTTAGGAGACCTATATTTTGATGAGGAATCACCTGCCGAAATTTGTCGGCAGAACACCATGTGCGCGCGCGCGTGTGTGTATGTATGTGTGTGTGTGTGTGTGTATATATAATATATATATATATATATATATATATATAATATATATATATATATATATATATAATATATATATATATGTATATATAGTATATATATATGTATATATATACATATATATATATATATGTGTATATATATATATATATACACACACACACACACACACACACACACACACAAGATGTTCGGAAACTACCTGTTGAAATTAAACCACAGCATCTGTGGGCGAACAGAAACAAGAAACTCTAGTCACAACATGTTCGGATAGGCTATTTAGTATGTTTAAATTGAAAATGAATTTTGTCTAACGATGCCGGGTGTCCGCAGCTCTATGTACCTGCGTGCACAAGTTGCCTGACACGAAGGCGTAACTGATCCACAGCAGTGATGCACGTGGCACTCGGCGCCGCCTTTCGGTCGAATGGGTTGCCGCTGTTCGACACACAGGTGTCACAGCAGTGGCAGATGAATTTGCGTTTTCATGGTGGCCTATGTACAGGCGCTGGGAGTGAATCAGAGACTATGTACTGTAGATTGTGGCTGAAATAATATTCTATTAAACAAGTCTGGCAAATTTGAAAAAGTATTATTGTAACAATTTGGTTAACAATAATTTTTTTAAAATGAAATATTTCTTTCTATAGATTTATATTAGAAATAGTCTTGCGAAGTAATAACCACAGGAAAATCCGCGTCCTCAGGGAAATTCAACATCTGTATCAGAATAAAATTAAACAGTAAAATGTGATTTTTCTTCCTGGTTCAAATGAGATGCTCACTCTTGTTTATGTAGTACAAATGTTAGGCAGGCTCTATTAAAAATGTTAACATGATCATGTGTGTAAGTATACACTGTTAACTGTACTCAGAATACATTAAAATAAAAGCAATTGCACCGAAATAGTAAAGTTTTTACCAAGTTGAGCTAAAATCGTATCCTACTAATCCCTTATTGCAAAACGAAATCTTTAATTTTTAATGACAAAATTGTTATTAAAATAACACCTTTAAAATATTGGCTCTACACACAAGTGATTATGCACTCAGGTGCTAGATTAAGTTGCTAAGTGAGCTGACTTTGGAGCAGGCCACATAGAGTTGACCATGTGAAAAGATACCCTACTTCAAATAGGGCCACCTTCAGAGCCTGTTCCTGGGCGTTATTTATAATCATAGAACAGACCTGACGGGAAATTGCAGCCTCTTGATTCGAAAGGGTACTGGGATGGAATGCGGTATATGCACGTTATGAAAACTTATGTCCTTCCCCCCTCCCTGCCCCTTTAAATCCAGTGAAAACTGTGGCCTCAGTTATACCTTTTTGGCAATCCTTCATTTGGAGTGGTGCTATTTCAGTGTTTTGGTGGTAACTTTAATGGAACTCCAACCTTGAAGAGAAGTTTATGTAATGATAGACCAGAAGGGTAGATTTTATTGATTAACTTTATAGGGAAATGTACTGCATCATTCACTTGATAATTGTATCCACAGAAGATATGAACTCAATTTCTGCCGCTTCAAACATTTTAAGCACAACTGTGCCAATGATGTGCTATACTGTTGAATTATTAACTTTGCAAAATTATCGAAATATCAACCTTGGCAATATTTTTAACTATGTATTTTTTGAAGCACTTCGAAACTACAGAATAAAAATTGTATAAAATGATTTGTATTATGAGCATTTCTAATTGTAATATCACTGGGATATATTTAAAATACATAAAATATTTTTGTAATGAATACAAGCGGAGGTAGTTGGAAGTAAAAAAGTACAAACAGTCTTGCCATTGTTATAACATGATATTTTGACAGTTCTCTAGAAGATTCTCAAGATTTAGTCCTGACAGTTCTATTTGCGAGAAACCCATTAATTGTTGCAACACGAATGGGTTACTATGCAACTGAAATGGACACTATATCCCAATTCACTTTTGATAAAAAATAACTTACGAATATATTATCCATAGTATAAAATGTGATATAAACATGTATATAGAAACTCAAGACAGCATGGTTTATATCGCTGGCCACACAGTCTACGGAAATACGCTATTTAATTGTTGATCCTGGTAAATTCTGACAACTTTTGTTTGCTACTGTAATGGAAATGAATAATTTTTTTCTCAGTAAGAGACAGGTGTCATTTCTGTTCATGCATTTTTGTTTGACAAGTTTTTGCGAAACATGTTTGTATGAAGATTATAGGCATTAAAACAATGTAATAACGGTAACATATTATAGAAAACACATCAGACCTTTTTCATGTTCTTGGGGATTCGAATTTAGAAAATTCCTGAAGATGGTTCTTAGGTATTTAGGGAGTCAGCATTTTAAAGCAATGAGCACATACAAATATGTGTCTTATCGGGTAGCTGAGCTATTGAGTAATTCCTGAAAATATTTCCTATTTTGCCCTCGAAGGGGTGGAATTTCAAAAATCTTGAAATTAATTTTTAGTCTTAGATATAGGTAGTTTTTTGAAGCAAAAACAATGATATCTTATTTCGTTGATGTACTGTTACGAATTCCTCAAAAACCATTTTTTTCCTGTTTGTATTCTTAGCAACTGAATTTAAAACGATTATGAAATAAATTTTTAAGCATTTGTATAGGCTACCTTTTGAAGCTAAGAGAACAATATCTCATCTGGGTAATGCGCTGTTAAGGAGTCCTCGGACACACAATTGGCCCCTTTTTACTATCCTGGGGGTTGAATTTCGAAAAATCCTTAGGTAGTGGGTGCTGTAACCTAAAGAGAAGTCATCCATAAATTTTCAATATTTATCGTGCAGCAGTTTGGGCTGTGCCTTGATGGGCAAGTCAGTCAGTTGGGGCACTTCATTTTATACATAGAGATATTGTCTATCTAGCCGCACTGAAAATAATGCTGAGATTACATAAGACAAACTAAAAGTAAGCTCTTTCGTATGTTTATTTATTTTACACATTACCATTACTGCAATTGTATAGCTAAAACTTTGCAATAACTCCTCCAACTTTAAATATAGATTTCTCGCTAAATTACAATAACCACCAATATTAACTGTGCCCCAGCTACTTTACTATTGCAATTTTCTGAAATTAAAATCACTAGAATTTTTCCACAGGCATTACAAAAAATACAATATTGAGACAACTTTAGAGTATTACAATAGCATAATAGCCTCAATATTGCAAAATCGTCAACATTGCATATAGCTAATATTGCGACTAGTGATTATTGCTCCACACTGTTGGACCATATTACAGTTGCGATATACCTAAAGTATTGTTTCAAGATCAATATAGCATTGCTATATCCCACAGCCCTACTGGGCACATATTGCAGTTTAGAACGTATAGTGTGTTTGTTGTGTTGTTTCTAGATCATACATATGTTGAAATGCACGTGCTGGTCAATTTTTAATCATCAGCTGGCATATGATGACCTCCTGACAGTAATTCGCTATTTGTACAAACTTAGCAGAGATATGGTTTTGCAACAGTGAAATGGTCATTACAATTTCTGAATACACTTTATCGACTTAATGCTTTTGCTGCCTCGTACAGATACAGTGAGTGGTGCATGTAACAGCAGTTGGCGGGGATAAAAGATAGCCTACAAATATTGTGAATATGGTTTACTTCCACTACGTTTTGGAAGCATCAGACAACATTTTGAGTGCTGTAAGAAGGGATTCAACTTTAACCTCCGCAGTACACATGTATTTATTGTTGTGACAGAAAGTATGAACACAACCTCACCATGAATACGCCAAGTTTATCGTATTTGAAATGAGTAGGTATGTTATGTAATGTATTTAGTTTAATTTCTTCTTTCATGTTTATAAATCCTAAATGTTCTTACAACATAAATAAGAGATGCATTTTTTTAAATTTTAACTATGAACTTTTAGAGAATGAGTGCATTTTATTTGCACTGAAGAAGGTATACAACATATAAGACTTTGCTGGAATTTCCTATGCTTGGTAAATCAAGTTCGTCAGCAGTGCTGTAGAGTTTTGCCTGATCTCATGTGCTGTTTGTAATCAAGAATATACATAGCTTATAGGTATAACTTTTGCAGGATGTCGACTGTGTTTCTGTGACTACGTAATCCACTGTAATAATTGATGCTACTACATTTCCAGCATATATTAGTATTTTGTAATTTCAGAAACACAAACATGCAAATAAAACTAGGGTATTTTTTGATTAAAACATTGATGAACACATTATAATTCACATGGAAACCAAATACATGTAAAAATGACTACGTATATTTTGTGGTTGAAAAGGTAATGTAATACTGTGTCTAGTTGTAGACTATACGGTTAATTTTTCCTTTCAGTCTTGGTGTTGTTGGCTGTGTAATAATACTAATCAATAAATCTCTATGTATAACATGAAGTATTTGACTAACTCATTAATGCACAGCCAAAACCGCTGGACGCAAAAGTGTAAACATTGAAGGACGTCTTTCCTTTACAGTGCATGCACCCAGTGAGAAAGGTTTTCTCGAAATCCAACCTCTAAGAAGGCGGGGAGGGGTAAAATGTGTTTTGAGGACTTCTCAATAGGTCATTGACCAGATAAAATATCGTTGTACTCTTAGATTCAAAACGTAGCCTATACAAATGCCTACAAACGAGTTTCAGGATTATTTTAAAACTCAACCCCTAAGAAGGTGAAAAGTCGTAAAAAAATGTTTACTTAAATACTCCTCAATCACTTATCAACCCCATAAGAAGTCATGATCTTTGCTTTAAAAGGGTGGCTAATAAATTCCTAAAAACTATTACATTGTATGAAGGGTACAAAGAAAGAACGATCACGGCAAAAAAATAATAATTTTATATTTACTGTGCTAACGGATGCTTCAGGTAGGAATGTTCGACCACATGCTATTGGATGCTTCAGGTAGGAATGTTCGACCACATGCTATTCCTACAGTAAAGTAACGATCGGTGTCGCTGTAAAACGCATTACAAATATCTGTATACACAGAACTATCGATCAGGGTCACACACGAACAAAGAAGTATAGGGCAGGGTCAAGCGCTGCTTGACGCACTGTGACAGCCTGTCTCAACAGGAGCGTTGCCTGCCTCAGTCTGCTGTCAGTTTGTGCAGTGTGTTGGTGTGCTCTGTCCATGCTCTCTTTTTTCAAGTGCTTAAGTGCACTTGTCCTTTACCTTTAATCATGAGTGCCGATGAAAGTAATGATGGGGACGTAGTTGATGTGACTGTGAGCGGATCAAGAAAGAAGCGGAAGTATGGCAGTATGTTTGAGGCATCGAAAAAACTGAGGGACACAACTTACGAAACAGGTGATGATTGTCATTGTATACATTTCAAATGTTTTTAAAATGTTTCGAAAAATGAACGAGACGCACTGATTCGGCATTCTAATGACCTAGGCAATAGAAACTTCGAAAATTCTTTCTTGTGTCTGGTTTGATTAGTGTAAATGCAATCAAACAAAGGCGGCTAACGCAGGCTGAGCAGAATGCAAGGTTGAATGAGTTTTTATATGCATACAAAGTGCATGTGAATAGAGAAAATTGTCTTGCCGACAATCCTGTTTGCTTTAAGGGATTTTTTTATCCATGTTTGGTGTCACTAATCGCCGCCTTCAAACAATTAAGTCTTCTCTTGTCACAACTGGAGTGGTACCAGTTGACAAACGAGGAAAACATTAAAAGAGGGGACGAAGAAAATTACCTGATGCTACACATGCGGCGATGGACGAGTTTTTTAAATCACTCAAGGGTCGCAAAGCCCATTACAGTTTGAAAAGTTTATATATATATATATATATTATATATATATATATATATATATATATATATATATATATATATATATATATATATATATATATATGTCTTCCTGGAAATCTAAAATGCAAAAAACTGTTGGGCATGTTTCTTGAAAGAAACATCGGCATTGTAATCTGGTACGAAAAGTTTGGAGTACACGCACAAAACTTTTCCTTCGGTTGCCCACGCACTGATACGTGCAGCACATGTGATGCTCACAAAGCACAGGAACCAAACATCGAAACTCTAAAAGCAAACGCAACAGATTTGAATGAGACGAAACAGCTTGACAATAGCTAAGAAAGGAAGCGATGGAATGGCTTCTATGTTGTATAACTTTTTCTTTGAGGTATTGAGTAGCGATGTCCGTGAAATCCACATATTTTGTGAGTCGCGTGGAGGCCAAAATAATAATTGGACTGTAATAAGGTTTTTGCATTGTGTCGCGGTCGTTTTAAAGAGGTTTGACAAGGTTCGAGTTACCTACCCAATTAGAGGCCACTCATACATGGAGTGCGACAAAAACGTGGCTCTAATAAGTCAGAAGACGCCTGCGGAAACTCCAGGAGACTGGCGAGAGGCAATCACTAGTGCCAGAGTCAAGCCTAGCCCGTTTCAAGTTGTTATGTGCCAAACTGACATGTTCAAAGCTTGGGGAAAAGCTTTAAGTCACAACTACAGTAAGAAATTTGCAGCTTGAACTCGCCCAATCAAACAACTGGTTTTTAAAGCAGAGAACACTCAAACAGTTCAACACCGTGAAACATACAACGGTGCTTTAAAGTCTACACTACTTGTTAAAGAGACAAAAAAAAAAAAAGGAGAATGTTAGGCCTAGTAAAACAAAGAAACCACAACAGGACAACAACCCCATTATCTTCAGGAAGTTGAGCTGGAGCAAGCTTATCATGAACTCACCCTATCGTCCAAGGAAAAGTTTAAGGATCTGCAGTCATTGAAGAGATTTTGTAGACAAGAGGCCCAGGACTACTTAGATACCCTTCCTGCTCTTGGCCTTAATGATGACAACACACAAGAAAGAGACAGTGACTACTAATGATAGTAATTTAAACGTTTTCGTGACTTTAAAATATGTCATATTAGTTTTTTTTAAGAGAGATAACTGTGATAAATGGTTTTTTATTTCAGATGCAAGGCGGGCCATTCAGTCAAAAAAAAAAAAAATACAATGTGCAAAAGAGACAGGAAGATTTTTCCCTTATGTAATGGACTTATATAAAGGAACTTTAATATTTTGATATAACTAGTTTTTTTTATAGTAAAAATGCCTACTTAGTGTTACTAATTTTATGTTGCTGCTTTTGATAATGCAAATTTAAATAACATGATTACAAGCATTCTCTGGGGCTTCTTTACTTGTTTTCGTCAAGCCTTTTCTAGAGATACACAGAAAGAACGATCAGAGTCCATGCATGCCCAAGGGAGAGCAATTATTTTGGGCACATTACATGGATACAAACATTTATTTTTATCGAATTGTACAGCAAATTAGTGTCACTTAATTAAATAAAATTATGGGTACGTTTAGTAAAGTGGTTTAGAGACTATAGCGTTTTGAACTTTTCAAACGTTCTCCTGAAAAATTTGGTTTTTCTGACTGATCGTTCTTTCTTTGTACCCTTCATATCGTTTCCATGCCTGTAAACTTCAAACCTACATGTTTTGTAAAAACTTGTCAAATTAAAAAAGTATTAGAAGAAATAAAACTTGTATCTTACTGGGAAAAAAAATTAAAGTTTGATCTCTCTTACACTCATAGAAAAAAGTTGTCAGAACTGAGCAGGAGCAATGTAGTCAGTGAAATACATTATTGCCCTATGATATTTTCCTCATGAAGTTCTGGGTACTCTCTATCCCATGTAACTTGACAAGATTTTGACAGTTCGATGAAAGTAGCGCCAATGTTAACTTATCGTTTATGTATATTTTTGCCACCAGTTGGTGCATCAAGTGGGGGCTGTGGATTTCATTAACACGCTGTCAGCTAATCCACTTGCCATTGTAATGCTGAAAAAATTTTACGGTATTTACAGACTGGCATCTGTCTACAAAATTCGTAGGCTATTAAAAAAAACCTTGCAAAAAATGAAATATTTGTTAACTTTTTACATTTATTACAGACAACGAATTTGGGTTAACATTTGCGAAATGGTAATTGTAGTTATTATCACACTTTGAATGTTACAGTTAATATGATGGAAATAAAAGTAATTTGGGGAATTTGCTTGACAACGCCCTTTCATTCGCCAACTGACAACTCACTGACTTTTGCAAAGCAGCTGATCTGCTATTACTGAGACTGAACAGCTCGAGTTGGAAATATGAGGCGTGGAATAACGCAGGAATTGCTGAAAAACTACCTACGCGCATCTCATGTTCTTCGTTTTATTAATACAGTATAGTAAGAACACGAAAACAACAAGGAGATGTGTTTGCGAGATGAGAAGAACATATGTTATTTTATATATTATACAGAGCTCATGGAAAAATAAAACAATTCAAATCCGTTCGTAAGTTCATTATTTTACCCAAGAAAGCTATTCTTTTCTGGCTAGTAGTGTTTCTGGAGCCAGCTAACAGATGGTGTGGTATGACGTGTGGGCAGAGCGTATACATCAACACGTAGCAGCATGTTGGCCTCTTGATCCCGAATTTTTAAAAGTTCACTTTCCTCATATTACTGGCTCGAAACGACACGAGTTTTAAATATATTTCGTAAAATTATTTGAAAAATAATTCAACACTGCCCTGCGATATTTCTGTAGGCTTTTGTAATTCATGTAAAGCATTTATGCATGGCATGGTGAGTGGGGATACAACGTAAAAATAACTATTGATGTTTGAAGTTACGTTTCATTTGAGTACGGACCACTTAAATGTACATTTCATCTTGAACACATATACATTACTACTTCAGCACGAAGCTTAGTTTGTAACACTAACAACAGCTGTTTTGTGTCCATGTAATATAAAATGTATTATTAATATAGGAACTCTTTCTTATAATAGTATTTTCTGCTTGTCTGATGTGCGTCGGCGTTGAAGTCAGAATAGCCGACGTGATATTGATTTGTATTACGCTCATGCATCAGCTGATACAGGATTTTGTAAATGGTACGTTATTTGTTTCGTATACGTCAAGTCAGTGGCGTAGGCGGGTTTGGTTTTGTGATAGAGGGGGGGGGGGGGGGTTCCTTCATTGACATAACAGTATCATTAAAATGAGGTTTTCATGTCACGGCTATGTGATGTCAATGGAATCTTAATAATATGATTTTTAAATACCCGTAAAAAGTGTTTTACTTATAACAATATTTGTTATAAAAAAGAAAAATCTTTATCTAGTTTTATTTTCAAGGTTTGGCAGGGAAATTCGTCTAGCGAAGTGCATTAACATTTCGTTACATGTGATGTTTATAATCTAAAATCCCGGATCGCAATCGATACCAGGGTTGTATGTTAGCTTGTAAATGTAAAATCGCCGTAAGGTTTCGAATAAATAAATAAACTTCTCAAAAAATTTAATTATACTGTAATAATTTGCGTCCTTCCAAAATTCTGTTTGAAGATACGATCGAAAAATAAATAGTCCATTTTCACATGTGAACAAACACATTCTCAACTGGCTATTATAAACCTACATACAAGATATTAAGTACGTTCAAAATTATTAAACACGCCTTGTTTAAATTGTATAAATGCAATTAATTTTTTAAAAACAAGAGCAATTTAAAACTACAACGTGTTAGTCCTGTGGGCTGCTGGGCGGTGGAAATAATATGGTCACGGTCGCAATGATAAAAACACACTGGGAACATTGGCGTAAAAATCCGAAGCTGAGGATGGAGGCGGAACTTTTAAAGCCATCTCTCTGATAGCATTTCAATACATTCAGCGTGGAAACATTAAAAGGCATTCACAGCGGCTGTACAAGCTCTGCGAAACACAATCCTCTCGCTCTTCCCTGACGCACTGAAATTATATCTGCGGTGCGGAAAAAAATAATCCTGTGCGCGCGCTTTGGACTTTCACTACGCGTCTGATCCGTTGGCGCTTACAATCTCTCTTTTCTATCGCCCTTATCCTGTGTTGCAGCTTGAAGAAGCTCCACAGTTTCCTGCGTTACGTAAGCAATTTATCTGCAATCCGCTAGTTACTAAACAACACAGATTATTTTAATGATGAACAACATACAGTTGAAAGCCTCGCATTGTTTCTCATAAACATTGACGAAATACTTCAATAACATTTAAGGCGCTGGTATACCAAACGAAGTTTAAATGGAGAATTAATGTTAAAGAGAACTTCTCAGTGCATCAATTTTAAAGATAACTGTCCAAACAAAGAATTTTCTCTGAGAATGCTGCCACATTAAGGAAGTTACAAAAATATATATGTAAATTTTGATATTAAATGTCGGCAAAAAATAATTATTAACGTACTAGTATTTCTTGCAACATGACACGCAGAACACTTTTTGTTTAAAGCAGCTATCTATAAAATGGACGCACTGCTAAGGAATTCATTTAACTTTGTATCTCCGTTTAAATTCTGCTTGGTGAGCAGCGCCCTTACGCACGATGTGTTTGCACGCACTACACTTCCTAATGCTTTCTTATGTCACAGTATTTCTTCGTGGCTACATATGACAGAGTTCACAATAAAAACTGCTAACAAATTATAGGGACCCAAGTAAAACTTTAATGTAATTACAGTGGCAGTTCAATAAGTTTGAAATACGCACCGGTACAAAACTTGGAAATGGGCAAACCGCACTGACTAGAAATAAAAATTCGATTCACAAGTGATTGGGGAAAATGACACGTGCCAAAACCGCTTGACCGCAATCATGAACGTATACATTCGACCTGTATTTTTTGCCCCTGAAAGGGTCCCGCGGACGACCTGCGTGCCGGATCGATACAATCACATGTGAGCATACACACATCCACACGAAGTGCAGCTCGTAATATTCTTGACGAGTTGGTGTTGCCATAACTTCACATCTTGTATCCCCAGTAACAGGAAAATCCAGCTACCACGCATGGATGTTTGTAAAAAAAAAAAAACTTCAGTTGCAGAAGAGACTTCCCCAAAGCAGTACGCCACACACCCATGATGACTTCCCTTGTGGTAGTCTGCGATAGTTTCAGTCTTTTGTCAATATTCAAATCGCCGCACTTCAATAATAAACTGGGGAATTTTTAAAGATGGCTTACACAA
This sequence comes from Dryococelus australis, assembly GCA_029891345.1. NCBI lineage: Eukaryota > Metazoa > Arthropoda > Insecta > Phasmatodea > Phasmatidae > Dryococelus > Dryococelus australis. The sequence goes on from CM056997.1 coordinate 132,322,922, forward strand.
TAAAAAACTCAATCAGCAAAACTCAAAAAATGTTCTGTAGACTAATTAATTTTATATTGCTTAAATTTTATACAACAGAAAAATTACATATCTATCATTATGTCTACCAGTTCCCAAATCTTACGTTTGCGTGAATAATACAATTGTATTCACTGAAATGAAAACGTGACTGCATATTGATTCAGAAAAACTATGTTTGAGGTTTATCTTTACTTCCTGCTCCTAAAAACAAATTACAATACAAAATATACAACCAAACTAACACTTGATACAGTTCTCCGGCTTTCACTGTATGTTCTTGGCACCTGGTTTGTACCAGCGCTGCTGTCGTATTTTGCCCCGACGTTTCCTGCAGCCTACATCCTCATAGGTAAGTTATTGATGCTGGTAATTTACCCTGAATATGGAGGCTATAATGTCTTCCGGAACATCGGAATAAAATAAAGTGTCACGGCTTCAACCCAGAAGCCAAGGACATACACAAACATTTATTTAGTTTCCATTGGCCAAACTTAAGCAGCAGTTTTAGCCCTTTCAGACCAACGTTAATTTATGGTTTTATGTGCTGCAAATAGGAGAAATCTTGATGCATGCAATACATGGCACTTGTTCCATTATTACAGCCAATAAGAAGGTTTTGTGTTTAGCTATACTTATACAAACCGTGCGTAACATAAGACTGTAGCGCATTTTAAGAATAAGTTACTCACAGGAATGAGCTTCGCATGTATGGCACTGTGCGTTATGCATGCACACAACTGCCTACACTGGGTTTGTGTGGACAGTGTAGCACACAGGTCCATTTTTCACTCGTGGCGATCGAAAGTGCTACAGAATTATTTTTAGGAAGGGGGTGAAATTTACTAATAGCCACCTATAAAACTAGGTTGCAGGGGTTTCTCTCCGAGAAATTTTCTGACTGGTAGGGTTAAAATTTAGCAATAAATAAGGTTTTTTCAAAACAAAATCAAGCGTGTTCTTCTGAAACATAATAAATTTATTTTTAGAAGAAAATTTGTAAACAAGTGTATAAATACATTCGACCGGCTGCTGGAAAAATTTAATTATTAAGTTTTAAAGTTACATATTTACAGATTTTTGTCATACAAGGCCTGCAAGGAAATTACTTTCAATTCGACAACATCACACCGCGATAACGATCCGAAAATTCGGATTCACGGGGTCAACAACCCCGATCGTCCCCCTTCCCCTCACACTTTCGTACGCATGTGTATCGGAATGGGTTGAGTGCGTAGACCGCTTAATGGCAAGTGACATGACGGCTATGTGAATACTAAGTAGCGCAGACGGATGGTTGCAGTGTCCGCCAGCTTAGTTGGTGGACGACAATGTCCTACAAAACAGAGGTTTTCACATTTTTTTTCTTTTCGGGGTTCACAGTACTGTTTTATAAACGGAATAAGCTATTTAACCATTAGGAAAGGGCACTATATGCCAACGTGATATCGAGGTAAAGAGCAATTCTGTAAAAGTTCTATATTTGTGACATAGTACCCTTTACCTCCGAAACACTTAAATTTTCACGGGAAGTATCCTTACCATCTTGGATTTACATATTCTCTCCATAACTGAATTTTCGAAGTCAAATATAAAAAAAAAGGTTCGTCAAGGCATAGGCAACAACTTAACAGTTACTTCGAAATTCAAATTGTTTTTCTTAAACGATTAGTTTCACATTTGTAACCGTATTAAAATATTACCTAATTATTTAATAATTTAAATCCCACATGGAAAATACAGGTATAATTTAAACCGTACAAATTAAAAAAAAATTCGTTAAGTGTTCCTCTATGCCATATTTATAGTCTATTCGCGGTATCTTCACACTTTCTGAATCATACCTTTGAATAATCACCCCATGTGTGACGTGCTTGGTTATTTCCTAAATATGCCATCTATCGCAAGTTTTTTATACTCGCTTAACATAAAACTACTTTATTTTTGGTTAAACTGGACTGTTACTTATATTTTATTTATTAATTATAATATTTCATTTGTGATTAATATATACACAAACAGGGCAAAATAGGCCCGTTTGTAAGACTTAGTAATAAATAGTTCTAATGCAAAATTGTACTACTCTGGATGCGCACGAACGCGGTGCGCTGTACTTAAGTGTAATATTTTATACTCGGTTAAACTTTGTTTGCATGAAGCGGAGGAATATCCTGGAAGTAGAACTTTAGCAGGGCTTCAGCAAAGTGTGAAGTAGCCGTGAATGGCCTATAGCTTTGATTTTTTTTGTCTGGTCAAATTTCCATTACGAATATTTGTAAGTAAAATCCAAGACCGAATGGATACTACTACAGCCGTCATTGAGAAGAGGAACACACTCACCTAGCTGCACGTAGAGCTTGGGGCGCACGTTCTCCTGCCAGGCGGCTCCGGCGAGCGGCAGCAGGAGCGCCAGCAGCGGCGCGGCGAGCGCCATCGCACCGGCTTGAGTCGGGACGGGGAGGGGGCGGCGCCGCTCACTCGCGCACCATCGCACCGCGGACTGAAGCGGCAGGTCCGGCACGCGCGGGGCCTCTCGCCAGAGTGCGGGCCGCGCCGCCTGCAGCGACCCTGGCGGCGACCGTGGCGCCGCGCCGCGCTGCAACCCATAACCACGGCCGCGCTACAGTCCCACCACTCCTTCCAACCCCCTCGAAAAGTACATCGTACACTCTCCCTCTTTTAACAGCGACAGTGCGTGGGGAGGTCTCGCCGTGCGTCAATTACCACATTATACCAACCACTGAATTTTAACTACTCTATATATTTCGACGGGATTTGTTCTATGACTATAACGCACCTTGAATGCAAGACTTCTGTAACTCAATACTTCTTAAATATGGCAAATCAGAGTAAAATAACTGCATTGAAATAAATTCAAGATTTTTTAAGGACATGCATATGTAAATATAAATTGCTAATATACTTATTCAATCCGTTTTTCCAAAGTGCTGCACAAATTTACAAGTCGTACATACAGTACGAATAAATAGAATGTCGTGGCAGTATTTCACTATCTATTGGTACATATTTTCCACCTTCCGGCACATATATTGGAAAAATTCGATTTTATAAGTCAGTTCACAGTCTTGCAATCTGGGTACTATACAGCATGTATAGGAAACATGTGTACAAACTCGGGCACGTGATTCGTGACCGGAAAAGAAGAATATTTATACAGGACACCCATGGTCCATCTCAAATAATAAGTGCTGTAGCAGCGCCTAAAGGCGGTGGGCGTCAAGGACATTACGTGGGATACTAGGCAAAGTACTTGCGATGGAGGGACTTAAATTGACATACGCAGTAAGTAAACCAAGATCTTCGATACACGGTAGGTATGGTCCGTCGTACACGCCCCTATCATATAAATAATGTTTGGCGCCATTTGATTGCATGCAAAACATAGACCATGAAGTTAAATTGATTGCGGATAGCATGAGATGAAACAGGACGACGTAAGTAGCAAACAAGTCCCCCTTGTTGCAACTCTCTAGAACCCACCGTTTCTGGTTAAATCGCGAACGAATGGTACAGTGGTAGCAATAGCATGGCCTAGTGAGTAAGCTACGCGTCGCGCACCCGGAGGAATTGAACGGGGATTCCCCGCCGAATGCGTGAAAAGAACGTGGCGGTACGTAACAGCGAGGTCTTGAGAGTCGATGAGGGTGGTTGAGGTGAGCAAGGATTTGTGCCGGAATGAAAGTGTGGGGCAAAGGGGCTAACCCCGAGAAAACCCGCCGACCAGCGGCTTCGTCCGGCACGATGCCCACATACGAACATCCGGGGGTTACCCGGCCGGGAATTGAACCCGGTTCTCCTCGGGGTTCTCCCGTTTGCCCCACCCTTTCATTCCGGCACAACTCCTTGCTCACCTCAACCACCCTCATCGACTCTCAAGACCTCGCTGTTACGTACCGCCACGTTCTTTTCACGCATTCGGCGGGGAATCCCCGTTCAATTCCTCCGGGTGCGCGACGCGTAGCTTACTCACTAGGCCATGTTATTGCTACCACTGTACCATTCGTTCGCGATTTAACCAGAAACGGTGGGTTCTAGAGAGTTGCAACAAGGGGGACTTGTTTGCTACTTACTTCGTCCTGTTTCATCTCACGCTATCCGCAATCAATTTAACTTCATGGTCTATGTTTTGCATGCAATCAAATGGCGCCAAACATTATTTATATGATAGGGGCGTGTACGACGGACCATACCTACCGTGTATCGAAGATCTTGGTTTACTTACTGCGTATGTCAATTTAAGTCCCTCCATCGCAAGTACTTTGCCTAGTATCCCACGTAATGTCCTTGACGCCCACCGCCTTTAGGCGCTGCTACAGCACTTATTATTTGAGATGGACCATGGGTGTCCTGTATAAATATTCTTCTTTTCCGGTCACGAATCACGTGCCCAAGTTTGTACACATGTTTCCTATACACGCCGTATATTTCAATTAACAGAACCATAACATACGGTAATAGGTGATACAATGCATATTTTCTGAATAAATATTTTGGACAATTTTTCTAATAATAATTTTTATAAACCACAAAACCTGTAAATATAAAAATAATTATTTTAATTTTTTTTATGTGATTACGTAACACTGTATATCTGTTCTTGATTCTATATTATAGGAGTTCACGCACTGCTAGACCTTTCCATAGGCCTTAACATGCAGCTTGTTGTGTAAAGTTGGCTATGTTCATATAAGCAATAGTGTATTCGCATTAACCCTCTACAGACCACGCCATTAAATAAACGAAAACAATATTTTATATACACATAAATTCGTATTTCATACAGTTAATCATTTATTCATGTGCATCAAAAAAATTTACACCTCAACGAGTTAACATTTTCGTGATGCCATTCAGCATAAGGTTACACTTAACATCATCGTGAATGTAGATTAGCTAATTAGAAAAGCTAAGGTCCTGTTTCACCCCGTGCGATAATGATAGTTCATCGAAATTAACGGACAAATATTCTAGATTATAGTCTGTTCACGGTAAAATGAACACTTTTAAAAGCCCTGCTTAAGATCTACTTATATACACGTTATGTATTCTGCCGCCTTATGTAAAATTAATTGCCATGGGTTTCATTACTTCATCCATGCGTCGGTCAAATGAAACTGTTTAATTATTAAGAAAGTAAATACTTAACAAATCTGCTAATTTTTACACTTCGATGCATAAAAAAAAAAAAAAAAAAAAAAAGGAAACAAGTTATTTAAATTATCACAAATGGCTACCTAACACTTTTTATTCGACGTTGAGATATGGAACTACTTTCTATCCATCGTTACCAACTTTACTGGGCGAATTTCACTCGGCGTGTCCCTTTAAATTATATATATGCATGGTCAGTGACTTTTTTCTAAGGTTAGTTTCTAAAGTGCTAACTTTGTCGTGAAGAACCTTTGTCTATGTTTTATGTTTCGCCACGCCCATTAATCTCGATTTTCTCTAAATAACTACATAAAATATTAACCCGCCAATTTTGGTGGTTTAAGTCACATTACCGGGATTAAACTGTAAAACATAAACAAATACTTCGGGAAGGTGACGAGAAGGAAAATTTATTTCATTGAGAATAAAGAGGAAATGGCTCAGGTAATGTACAATTTAATTCTTGAAGAGGAAAGTGATGAGTATTTTATTGTTCGTTGTCCGCGATGTTTATGTGAAAGTATACATTATTTTGAACTTTATGATGAAGAGGAATTTAAAGTACATTTCCGCCTTACGTCAAGCACTTCATTGTTTGTGTAAGTCAAAGAAATATATTGTCAAACATTAATATAATACCCGTTCCAGTAACTATTTGAACACGTTCGTCTGCATATGTTTTTTTTCGCACAAGTTATTTTAGATTATCCCACACCGCCTTCACGAGATGTACAATTGAAACTATTCACAATCGTTTGCCACTGTTTCACTTTATTTTGGTGTCACAGCATTAGTTTGTTTATTTTCGATGATATTGAAATGTTCTCTTACTAACTCTAACAAAATATGTTTTTCATGGATGAGACATTTCTGCTTCGCTGTTTCCTTACGACCAAAATACCTTCACGACTTGCCATAATTTTCTCAAAATGATTTCGCCGCGCAAGCTCAAAGAAAAATCTCTAATGTATACCAAGAGAAAATCGCGATTAAGTCAGAATATCGATACAATTTTTAACGAGATATTATTTACGGCGATTAAACCTGGTGAAACACGCACAACATTATCGAGATTAAAATCGAAGTCAAACCTCTCATCTGGATAAAATAATCTCGAAATTCCCAAAAGTTAATCTTCGTTGGTGAAACCGGCCCTAAGAGCCAATGCTACTAAGAACACAGGCAGTCAACAAAATGTGTGAACGTTCTATAGAATCTAGTTACGATGCCACTTGGCAATTGCGGTGTATTTCTAAGAGTTACGCTGTAGTAAATGAAATTATGCAATAAGGTATCGCCAGTCTGATATGGGTTAAATTAAGAGTTCCGTAAGGTTAAAATTTCCATACCATAAGTTTAACTAATTTCAACTATGTGAACACAGGTACTTTTTTTATAAAAACTTTGGCGCAGAGTTAACGCAGGTTGTAGATAACGTGTACATAAAAAAACGTGTACGTAATGGACGTATACGTATCAAAATGAGAAGGGAATTCTTTGCGACGCGGCTTACGGTCTCGTACGTGTCGTAAAGGAAGCATCTCCGACTTGCACACGTGTACGAAATGGCCACATTTGATTTCGTTTCGTGTACATAAGGCTTTCAGTCAATAGGTTTGCCGCAATAAATGAGAATAAGAAGTAGCTTATATTTATTTGTAGATGTTTAGTTGAAAAGAGAATGTACATGCAAATTATCCGTTTCGCATTAAAAATAAGATAAGTCTAAACTAAGTTACTTACCTACTAAATCATTACTTTGCCAGAGTCAAGTTAATTTATAGTCATGCGTAGACTAACTGAACAAAACACGAGTGTAGTCACTACGAAAGACCTTTTATGCACACGTTCTATGCAAACGTCTCTTACGTACATGAAATTGATCTGAACCAAACCTTAAGATCCTGCAAAGCAATGCACTCAGCACGTCAACATTTTTGCATAGGTTCTGCACATTTGTCGGCCATAATTTTGTATGCACTGTATTCATCTCTCCCTTGTATAACAGTAACAACAATACACTTGCAAAATGAGCACAGAATGGTGAAAGAAGAAAACTTGTGTTTAAAATATACTTTTACATCTTACTTACCTTTATGTGAAAACTTAGAACAATCAAAACTTTAATTCACATCAAATTCCGTACATATTAAACTATTTGGAATTTCATTGTGCTTTTACAGCACAGTGTTATTTATTTATTTATTTTATTTTTTTTCAGTTTACAAGCGAATCCTTTGCCGTTAACTATGAGACGACAAAAAGAGAAATGAAGTATTTTAGTCATTACATAAACTCCAAAAAATAACACAAACATGTGACAGGCATTGTAAAGCAATATTGAACAAGATAACATTCGAACTCTTAAAAAAATAAAAAAATACACAAATATATTATATGTAAAACACAATGATTATAAAATTAACCCACGCAAATATATAATCAAATATTTAATCAAAATAGGTAACAAGCATATATATATATATATATATATATATAACAGGAATCATCAACGTCGTAAAAACATTATAATATATATATATATTTTTTTTTAAATGTATTTAACAAACTGAGAATTCGTTTTAAGAATATCTTGTAATGGCGAGGAGAGATTTTGATGAGTTTAGTGGCTGCAACAAATGGGCAGGTTTTTAACTTCCGACTGCTGTGAGAAATAGGATGCGTACATGCTATACAAATTAGTGTCTTGGTTACCCACGCTAGAAAACTGTGATGAGTTCTTGAGTTAGTAATTCGGAAAACTAAATTCCTATAATGAAATGCTAGATAACGAAAGGGATAAAGGACAGAAAATGTTTGTTTTTTGTCACTTTTTAGAATGTTGTCTCATTTTAATAAAATCACTCAAGAGACGCAGACAATTATATAATATGTAGGTAATATAATTACCACGCAAATGAATTATGCGTGCGTGATTTTGGATATAAGAATGGAACCATTGTTACAAATGTCTCAAAAACTACGACGGCAAACATGGGGCCAGTGTGTTCTTGTGTGACACCCACCATCTATGAATACGCATGATTAATGTCAGTTTCTTAAGTCAGAAAGTCTTAACTATTTTGTGATTTAAATTTTGTTGGTAAATTGAATATTGTAAACAAACTCTGCACCAACTGGGGTAACTTTCCACTACTCAAAATTATTGTTTTGGTGACGTTTGGTGAAGGCCTGGGTAGCAAACATTACCTGCAGGCAGGTAACATATATTTTAATTCCCTAGCTACAGTTCTCTTTCTCTTGACTAAACGACACTGAACAAAAATTTTAAGTGGTGCAAAGTTACCCCAGCAGGCGCAACGTAACCCCGGTTTATGCTACTGTAGTTTGCACCGCACAGAATACTAACTGGTAGTATGGAACGTAACTACATAAAATCTACAAAAATTAACTGTAAAAAACTATTTTAAAATCAAGTTTTTATTTATAAATGAACGAAAAAGATAAAAATTATTATAGGAGTAATTACAGAATCTGTAGAACTTGTACGACGTGGTCGAACAGCCGTAATAAACTTTGCTAAAGACTAATATTTTTGTATCAATTTATATTTAGTATATAAAAGCTTGGCGCAAATAGTTAAGAGCCTTACGCAAGATATGTGCTTACTACTCTTACGCAAATGAGATATACGTTCTTTATTGCGCCAAGCTTTTATTTACTAAATATAAATTGATACAAAAATATTAATCTGTAGCAAGGTTTATTACGGCTGTTCGACAACGTCTTACAAGCTCTTCAAATTCTGTAACTACTCCTGTAATAGTTTTTATCTTTTTAGTTCATTTATAAATAAAAGGTTTTTTACAGTTACTTTATTTTTCAGTTTTTAGGTCTCGCCTATTTTATTATTATTACTATTATTATTATATAGGAAGACTATCTATACATTCACAGACTCGTCCATCATCGGTATCGCTTGCGATCAGGCCAGTTTCAGTGCACTCTTCTCGCGGGAAGTTGAACCGGCATGCTGAATATTCATGATTCATCTTACACGTGTGTGTGTGTATGTCGATGTTTGACATTTCAATACGAGCTCACGCAGTTCGGAATCTTCAAGTGGTATTTCACATACACACACGCGGTAAATCATTTGAATTCCTTCTTGTGTTCCCGCACAACCATGTGTGAATGAGGACTACCCAGGCACTCAAACTCTACAGGCCACCAGTAATCGACAACTAGTTCACCAAATACACCGTGATTGTTAGTGATTCGGTGGGCGCCGGACAGACACCTCACAGATACCTACCTTACATACAAAGAAGTGAAGTGAAAAATAAAAAAAAGGTTGTAAATAAAAGCTTGTAATATAAGGTGTTTTTAGCTGCCCATTTTCATGGTTCCCCAAAAACTAAAAGCTACGGAAAGAACATTATATGATCGGTTTTATTATTATTGTGTAAAAAGAAATCATGTTTCTGAATAGTACCCTTCAACAGCCTTTCAGGAGTCTACGTTGGTCATCAGAGATTTGAACCCACAAACTCACGGTTGAAAGCCTAAGATTTCGTGACCTTGGCCTCCAATTTCGCCGGGTGTGTTAAAAAAAATCCCGTAATGTTCAAAGGCTTACTTTTATTACTAAAGTAATTCCATTTATTTCTTCCGCTCATTTACCGAAACGTAGATTATTAAGGGACATATTAACAGGAAAGTTCATGGCTATGAAAGCGCTGTTTGGCACGTCATCATGACGAATATTCTACGACTAGCATAGTTCAAGAATAACATGCATTTATGACTTATTTTTGTATTTTTGATTCGGCAATATGTTTTTGTATATTTGATTCATTACCGATTTACTTCGAAAACTTTTCTGTTTTCATATTCAAGAATTAAAACTTCCCACAACACCCCACAGAACTGTATTACCGGGGATAAAAGATTAGTGTCAAGAATGACATGTTTGATTACTGTGTGTTCACTATGCCATCTTCTGTCGGTGTCGCACTGAAGTCTAATGTTCAACGACTTCGTCAAAAGAGTGCCAATATTACACAGACGCCCTGCTCAGTGTGCTAAAATTGCAAAAACCCCAAAAACACGTTAGGTTATTACGTTTTGCCACATTTTACAACTTTAGTTACGTCAGCACTTCCAACTGCATAAATTTCCTGATATATATATATATATATATATATATATATATATATATATATATATATATATATATATATATATATATATATATATATTATATAACTGAAATATCTCCACAACGTTATTTCGTTTTAAGTTTATGGTCACCATTTTAAAGGTTATTAGAGTCGGAAATAAGAGCTTTTTATGTGCACTATCCTAACTGGCTGAACCCCTCAATTTTAGTACTGGTCCCATATATAAAATATTTCATGGAAACGGGAGACATCCAAATTTTGCAGGCAAATATGACGACATTTATGACGTTTCGGTGACGTCGCAACCTTCCAACTTTATTTGATCAAACTTACTGGATGCAGTTTGACGGGGAAATTTGAGAGGTTGACAGAATTTTAATTAAGGGCGCTCGCTGGTTAGAAATAAATAGATTATTTTATATTTGTACGAAATACTGTACCAACTTGTCAATATTACTTTCAAGTAATATTTTCTCGCAAAAAAAAATTAGGGTGCGTAATTTTTTTTGCAAAATAACGTACCATATTTACAATTCCAGAGTTTTGGGACGTACAAATAATAAAAACTAATTTCCCTACCGATGTGATTTAATTCAAATTACAAAAAGATACCATGCGCTACGTCAAGGCATTTTAACATTACACTATTTCACTTTCTTCGCAATTTGTAGAAATCGCTTAAACTAAGAGCATTTTTGCACAGGTATATTATATTTGTAGCAGTCAACGAATTTTTGTAAAATGAATTTTGCCATGATGCACTATTCTCGCGTTCTGTGGTGCTCATTGTGACATAGTTCAACTAAATTAGTAGTTTTGTAAGCCGATACAGACAGGTTATCTTCATACATTTTTATTTGCAGCGCCAATTTATCCATTCGATGATTATTTCAATTATGTGTGACCATTCATGTTTATTCTGTGAGCCAACATCGGCGTATAGGTGGCCAGGGAGTTTGTTGATTTGGAATACTGCAGTTTCTCTTCACTAAATGGAAATTAATTCTTATTTTAATGTTCATGGCTAACTCCAATCTGATGAAATATTGAATGTGATTTAATCTGTATAATTATTGTTTTCAACCGACATCTCTGCCACTAGGTTCGTAAGCTGATTTAATATAATACTTAAAATTTGAAATTCTTTCGTACTTTGTGTCCAATTTCACCTCGGTGGGCTGAGAAAGAAATATTCTAGAATAAATCTAGCCGGAGTTTAATTATTTATTGCAGTACTTGCCCGTGCAACCATACAAACGATTTGGAAAAAAATTCTACTATTCTGATAGTTAGTTACATATTAAATAATTCGATATCATTTGGATATATTAAGTATTGCTTATTTAAAATATTCAAACGTATCTATGATTACTGGTTCCCGTACACTGCTCAACATACATTAAAATAAATTAAGACACTACCTTTTAATCACTCCTGATAAATTTTATGCAAATGTCTCTCTCTTAATTTTATTTCTACGTCCCAAACGCACAACAATTGTACTTTTGACATGCAATAATGCAGAAACTACGAGATCCAAAATTGTTTATCCAAGGAATAGTACTTGCAGTAATATCGGCATGTTTAACGTTGTTTCGAACAATTGTGAAATAATTAGTTTTTAGCGAGCAGCGTCTTTAAGAGGAATCCCAAGTAAAAAATTTTAAACGCCTCGACGTTACGTTCAGCCATTAGGGAGCATTGCGACCGGGTCTCTCAAAACTACGCATTCTCAGGAAGCTGAATTACTCACAAATTAGGCATGTAACAGTAGCGTATGATTACACCACCACACATGTATTAGTGTACCTTTATTTTCAGTAAACTGGGCACTAAAAAAAAAAAAACTATTTCTAAATATTTTAACGTTTTCCTCTTTGGATGTATTTAATACGATAAAAGTAAAACGTGGTAACAGCAGATAATTAGTACACACCTTTACTGGAACTAATATTTATTCTCAGAACATTTATTTACTGAGATACACGTGTACGGGGAAAAAAACTATTTCACAACATATGATATTTCACTACGGAATCGCCGTAAGGCCGGCAGCCCGCGCCAACCAAGCGAAGGGATGACGACCACCCCCGCTGATGTAGAGGGGCGAAGAGGGGGGGAGGGAAAGGGGGAGAGCAGCACTCCTTGGCGGGGCCGTCGGCGCAGGAGGGAGGTCGTTATGCAGTCCGCACGGCAAATTGAATATAAAAAGAGTGTGCGCGGGGTTGGTGGGACGCAGCATCATAAGAGGGGGGGGGGGGGTGGTCGAAGGGCAAAAGGGGGGGAGAAGGAAGTGCGGGCCACCTCTGCAGATCAATAGCGCGTCTCCTGCCCCCTTTTTTCTCCTTGTCTGGGGCACCGTGTGTTTCCCGCTCGTCGTCGCCTGCCTCGGTGCACCCAGAAACACCAATGTGTGGTCAGCATGCCCTTATATTTCTATATTTTAGTATTGGAAGGTATTGAGTTCATATTTACCCCGCCCCCTCTATACTCGTCGTTTCTACTCTACTAGCCAAGAGCATGTTCCCAAACACTATGTCTCATGTAGCATTCTGTTTAATTTAATTTAATTAAGTCATGAAATAATTTTGAAATGTTTACTTCTCTGTCACATAGGTTTTTACGTCTCTCTTGGCGGTTTTTCCCTTGCTATTCATAGTTAAGACTAGCTCTAAGTACACTTAGGGAGGTAGCCATGGCCCCAAAGTGCAGGCCATGGCTGCCCAATCCCTTTATGCCACGATGCATGTCTCCTTGCATGATTTTCCTTCCTTGTACGCGTAAGGGGTTAGTCCTGAGATGCAATAAAATCCCGCCCTACCTTCGGCCCTTAATTTCACATAACACTTAGAATAAGGTAGTTTAGAAAAAAAAGAGTTGACATATGGCACCTAAATATTGGAGATGTGCACAAGACTGATCAGGGATTTAATTAAATTTAATTAGCTGAAGACTAAAATTTAAATACAAGCTTTCGCCGAGGAAGGGCCAAGACATTGCCTGATGAGCCACTCAAACACAGTAAAATACTAACCTGTACGTAATTTTCTAAATTTGGTCGAGCTTTGTTTCCATGGGGCGGAGGAATAGCCTGGAAGTAGAACTTGAGCAGGACTTCATAAAGATGGGAGTAACCAAGAATATACTATACTGAAGGTTTATGTCAACTAATTATTGAAGTTGTATGCAAGATTGAACAGGGATTTCATTTAATTAGCTCAAACAAGATTTCCGCAAGGTATATCCAAGACATCGCTGTTAGCCACTCAAATACAATATGACAGAAATGTATGTTTCGTTAGAGGCTGAATGTTATGACGGGAAGCGACGAGCGTCACGCCAAGTTGAAGCTGCACATTGAGGGTTGTTCTTCCTTGCTGTGGGTCTACACTACAGACAGATCTCTTTCAAAAAGTTCACAAGTGTTGTATAGTTTTTGGTATAGGCCGTTCACGATAAACTGACCACTTTTGAAGCCCTAGTTACTTTTTTATTTCAAAGAATTTACATCCTTCCACCACTTGTTAATGTAAACCCTACCAAGTGAGTAATAAACACAATGTATACATTCACCATACTGAAAACCAAAAGTCCAAGACCACAATGAAATGTATTTATTGGTTATTATTTCTTATCAAACAGGTTCAAAAAGTGCTCACATTACCGTGAACGGCCTACAGCGTAATAGTTCAGAATACTGCGCAATCGCAAGGGGAGATCCGCTGGCGCTTCGGTGCTATGTTTGACTATTATTGCTGTTGCATGTTTTGGATCCAGTCTGTATATCGACGCGTCGCTGCACTTGGCTTGATTTGTCCACGTTGTCTGATTAAAGGCTGTTCAAGATAAAGTGAGGACTTTTGAAATCAACCTCAGAAAAAAATCACTGCCACTGTCTGCGTATATTTCAACGGACTCGCTGAGTGACATGCGCCCAGTCAAGTTGGTAACGAGAGATGGAAAGTAGTTCAATATCTTAACGTCGAATAAAAAGTGTTAGGTGACTATTTGTGATAACTTAAATTATTTCCTTCGCTTTCTGTTATTTTTTTTAATGCATCGGAAGTGTAAAAATTGAGCAGATTTGTAAAATATTTACTTTTCTAATAATTTCACAACTTCATTGGAACGACGCATGAATAAAGTGACGAGGTACACGGCAATGTTAAACTTATATAAGGCGAAAGAATACACAATGTACATACAAGCAGATATCAAGCAGGGCTTTCAAAAGTGCTCATTTTACCGTGAACAGCCTTTAATAACAATGCACAACTCGTACTTGCGCTCGAGCCCTGTCATGGATTCCAAAGCTCATCCAAGAACATCCGGGGGAAGTTCCCAATCTGCGCTGCACACGTGGTTATGACTGACTCGTCAAATTTTGAGTGTACATTTAAAGGGTTTAATGCAGGACAGAGAACATATATGTCACCATTCTATACGCCAATCCAGGTATACACCATTCTTCATAATTTTCCCGACAGACTTTGTGAGGTGGTGCCTTATATAAAAAAAATTGGATATGAACGCATATTTATGTTTATCTGCGTATGCGACGTATTGACTAATTAGATTTCCCAGGGGTCTAAAGCCCACGAAAGAGCGCGTATTCAAATCTAGCTGTCAGGCAATAGTTTCAAAACGGTTTTTATCGCACTCCAAAATCGAAATACCTAGTTAAAACTGTTCCAAATCAGCCAAACTGAGTACAGATCTGTTGAAACTGCTTCACTTGAATCAGTGAAATTCCACTGATAATTTTAGTTTCTGGTGTTCAGTGATTTTAATAGTGATTTCTACCTATTCCTAGTGAACTGCCCTGGCCTCGCAGTAAAATCCCACTGCAACTCACTGACTCGCCAGTGGATAACAGCTCATTGACTGATGATTCAGTAAAATAATTCTGCTAATTGAAATCACTGATTCAGATTTATAGACTGCGCGTGCTGCTCTCTATCCCTGGACCAAGCCGTTAATTTCTGCCGAACCAAACAGCTTGCGATGTACTTCCGGTCGTGGCACTCAGCTCACACCCCAGTATCAGAAACATTGTCTATTAATTAGTGCAATGTCTATTTACAAGCGTTGTGCCTCAGCTAGCTAGATTGGGGCAGCCAATAAATAGGCAGTGGTTTTCCGTATAGGCTCGTAACAACGAACCCACGCAACACGACCGGATATGCTTGTTTCTGGAATCTTAAATTATAATCTGCTGCTTGCCTGTGGGCGAGGTTAGCGATAGTCACTTGCTTCTCGGTGATGTACCGCGCCGCTGTCCGCCGTATCGTAGCGACGAATATTGAAAGCATAACACCGGCCGTGATAACAGCTATATTCCTCGCCCCTCGGGCAGGTCTACACCGCAGTTATCGTCATCTATGGTGCCGACGTAATACCTCTGTGCACTACTTTGGAGCGGGAAGATCGTCTATACCCCTCCTCTCCATATGTCACTTACTTGTTCTGTTCTCCGGGAATATTGCGTGGGCTTGCTAATACTCAATGCGCATTTATTGATGTCCAATTTAACTGACAGTAAAGATGTCAAAGTTTCCATTAAACCAAACTGATTGAACTACATACCGTATTTCCTGTTAATTATTAGCAGAAGTATTTTGTAAAATCCCTCTCTCCGCAGGAGATGGCTGGAAACAAAAAGAGAGGAGAGGCAGAGAGTAAAAAAACCTCCCATTGCTGCCTGGAGACTGTGTGTGCATTTGAAATGGCCGCTAGTAGCCGGCCACTCCTCTCAGAGATACAAGCTGCTTGATACACGACTAATGCCCCGCATCTAAGATCGAAAGAGAAAACTGCTGCACCATTCAAGTTCAGAACTGAACTGGAGATCGAGTTGAAGTTCATTTCGAACCACTGAAACTGGCGGTTCCAAAACTCGATCCGAAATCAGCCGCCATCGTCGACAAATGTAGTTTAAAAATACGCCAACAGATAGAACTACAGTCGATTGTTTTCAAGGGAAATTAAAACAACACTTTACGCACTTTAATATTATTCAGTAAAATTCGTACAGCAATAATTCACTTAAAACAGATAAACACCGCACATCTAGTTTTATCTATAGTGAAATATACGCCTACTTCCATGACGTAGTATATTACGAACCAATAGCAAAATTTGTCTCATACGTAATTTCGATATCTCACTTTGGAACCAAGATCGAAGAATCGGAGATCCAGAATCATGAAATTTTTTCTGGTACTACACTTTTACATTGGAACCAAGATCAAACTGGATCCTGCTTCAGAACTAGGATCATCTGATCTCGGATCGGGGAAGATATTGGTGCAACCGGGCACGCGTCTTATTGCGCCACCAGCCCAAGCTGGCGCATCAGCACATCACAAAAGATAACCTCTGCGTTGTGCCCACACGACCGCTCAAGGACCATCCGCAACGTGGATCTTAATTTCAGGTTTACAGGCGTAAGAGACAAGCAAAAACAAAAGGCTTTACAACCTCCCAAAATCTCTTCATTCATCATCAAACACCTAAGGCGAGTCAGACAATAACATTTTTTTTAATTGGAAAGGAATTCCAAATGTTTATTTTCTTAACATTTTTAAACAAGAAATGGCAAACTAATGTATAGTTTTATCTTGATTCATTCTTCACAGTTACTTTAAATATCTGTATTACTATAAATAATTGTATTTTCAACATGGCAACAGCAACAAGAGTATTTTGTTAGCTGAAACTTCTGGTTTTGATAAAGAATGCACATGACAAGCAAATAAAATGCATTAAATTAATGTTTGACAAATTAACCTGGGTACACTATGCCAGAGAAAAAAAAATTGTGTTACATATTAACGCATTAAATGAAGAAAATATTTCCTAGCATCTTTTATCTTATTATATTTTGTTTTAACCTTTTGAATCTTTTAGTATTAATAAATTTCAACAAGTTTCAACTTTGATCGGGATAAGTCCACGAGGTGATCGAAATTCAGTAACTGTCGTTTCGTACTACATAATTAGTAGAACATTGTTCTTACCAAACTGAGGAGGTGTTCCACGCGCAAGCAATGTTGAACAAGTAAACTCTTATCTGTGTATTAAAATGGTTTTTGACGCCACAATATCAATCGCCGACCACAGCTACCAGGCCCAGCATCACGAAAAGGCAGGCATAACGCTGCTACCGCTAACTTAAAAATGTATAGAGGACAACTCATTCAAAACATTAACTAATTAAAGCAAAACACGACCCGGAAAATATAAAGTAAAAACCTACTCACATAGCGGTGTTACGAGGATTCTACCCCATTATTGCACTAGATTTAAAAGTTTGCCCAAAAACTTAGCACTTCAAGCCATGTTGAAAATTATCGTAGAAAGAGAATTAATTATTACAATAAGCTGAAAAAATAACAAATAAAGCACAATATTTTCAAATACACTGTCAAAAGTAAACATCATTTACATATAACTGCCAACGACAATGTCAAAAATAAATACAAACATTAAGTTGACATAGTAATTTTATTACTGGCACAAAATAATTTAAATGAATGAAGGAATAAATTGGGGAAAAAGTGAGCTTTGTCGCTAACAGCATCAATATATAAATATGCCCAAGAAGATACAAAGAGTGGAAAACGAAAGTTGCCGGCACACAAAATGGGACAACACAATTAAATCCCTTGGTACAATGTGAAAAATAACGCAATATTCCGACTGATGACGAGATGACGATACAAATGATGTCAAACAACAAGCACTTAAAATGAACATAATGGATTAAGTTGCCTGCCATACAGTAAACATATCCAATAGCCATCACACGCGCCACTGAGTACTACGACTACACTGCTGTGTTACACTGCAACTACACTACTGCCTAAGCACAACTCCCCACTTCAACTGATCACTAAAAGCTCCACTCCACTAACCCTTGCGCACGTTCGCCTACCACATGTTCATGCATGTCATGCCACAACACGTTCTAAAAATGTAATACGTACCTGACAAGAATGAAAATGCACGCAGTGCCTCGAGCAAAATGCTTTCTTATAACATGGCATAGCTGAAAGTCTCACGATACGGAGTTGACGTATTATTTCAATTCTTCCGTACGTGCATGTGTTATTTTTATAGCATTGCAACCAGAGCTCTATCTGCAATGTCTGATATTTTGTAAGCTAGACATTCATGGCAGCGGAAATCATCATGGATATGAACACGTTTCTTATGTGATAAACAACCTTACACATTATCTCGGTGTAATTACTAATTATCTTATACACATCGAGAACAGACCAAGTGGTGTAAAACTTATCATATTCTAGTGATCAGTCGACCTCCCGTGGCGCAGTCGGTTGGTGCGCCAACGATCTGGGGTTCGGGAGGTTTAGAGTACAAACAATTTTAGTGGTCAGTTATTTTTGAGTAACACAACACCAACACTTATGCTGGGTGCCGGACAGCAGTAGCCTTGCTAGCCAACTGAGGGCTGCAGCATCATTTTCCACTGGCAGCTGGCTGTACCACCTCCGGGGATCACAAAAACAGAGTTTCGTGGCTGCGGTTTTGTCTGCTCCAATACGACGGATAAACTTTACCAGGCATCGCGCGCGACGTTTTTCGCCGGGGATTTTTATTCTGCTACAGGAACGAGGTCAGCACAGTAAACTAGGGCAATATTGGTCGCTGCGAGAAGCTCCTGAAGCCGCCCATCGAGGCAACGAAGGCCTGCGATTTCCACGAACATATAAAGGGCGGTTTCGTGACTTCATACTCGAAGTAGGAACAGCGCCTGCTGTATTTTTAATTTGAAGGTGCATAACTGAGTTTGAAATGACCTATAAATGTTAGTAGAGGAAGCTGACACACTCTGGACCATAAGTAATAAAAAGTAATGCAAACAGTTTTACGGGATTAAGGTACATTGCTTTGCTCATGAAAGTGCTTTTATTGGCTTTATAATGCTATTACCACTGAAATACTGCATAGAAAAAGTTAACTGACTTCGTGATTTTAACCTTCTTTCCGAAGGACAGGTAGGTCTATGAGATCACTTTCCTGTCTGTGTGACTATGTGTATGCACGTGTATGGCTGTGTGTCACCCTTAAAACTTTTGGGTGCATGAACTGAATTTTACCAAACTTGGTACACATAGAGTAGGCCTACTCAGTAAGAACATCCATATTGCAAAATTTACGGCACTATGTCATATTTCGGGGACCATTTAACCGATTTAAACCAACTTTTGCATTCTGACAGTACGTAATGTCAGCATTGCATCTGGAGATTAATACTGTTATTGATATGGCATTTTGAAAGATAGCACAACATGAAACAAATTTAGTTTTTGCTTCGTATCTCGAAAACTAACGAACAATAAAATAAATAAAATATTTAAATAATAAAACTAATAACTAATACAATTTTCGCCAAATTCGGCACAAAGTTTTACTATAGTAGGCCAAGTATACACAAGCAATCAAATTTAAATTGCACTTTCTTTCAAAATAGTGGCCATAGAAATATTTTATTTGCTATGTGTATGATACCGTTCAGCCAGTTTAGACCAAACTTGGGTGACTGAAAAAATATATTACAGACATCATACATGCTAGCATATTGCCACTGTTGTCCGCCATTTTCTAAAAAGAGCATCACATGAAGAAATAAAGTTTTTGTCATATCTTGGGGAAAAAATCAACCGATTCCTACAAAATTTGAGAAACTAGTAATGCTTTGTATGCCATATACGCTTATGTTTTATGTGGGTCATACAGTTATTTTTAAAATGGCGACCATACAAACATTTTAGTTATGTATGCGGAATCTATGAAACCATGTAATCAATTTCAACTCAACTTAACTTTGTATGCTGGCAGTATGTATTGCAATCTTCACGCGCATTTTATCCGCATTTTGTAAGACAACACCACACTAAGAAATTCAATTTTATACCAATTCTCGGGAAACTATCACCCAGTTCTTACCGAATTTGGCGAACAAGTAGAACCATGGTAGGCAATGTAAACTGACATGTTTTAAAGAGTTCCAAAAATTTATTAAAAAAATAGCCGCCATATAACCTTTAATATCCATACAATCATCAAATTAGCTATACACAAACTCTTTTCTCAGCCACTTGGAAAGATAACACCACATGCAAAATTATACTTTTGTCATATCTCGAGAAACAATTAGACAACACCCACCAAATTCATGTGACACGTTATAATTTAGTAGTCCATCTAAATATATATGTGATGCATTCTCAGAAAAGGTACCTTATGGTGAAAACCATTTTCGGGTTTTGGGCTGTTTGTGTAGACAATTCTACAAGGAATTCAATGAAACAAGTAACACCCTTGTAGCATTTATACTCTCAGCATGTTCCATTCATTTCTCGAAAACGATTATTTTTGCTTTTTTTTTTTATCTTTTTTTGGGCC
Organism: Dryococelus australis; assembly: GCA_029891345.1. Classification (NCBI taxonomy): domain Eukaryota; kingdom Metazoa; phylum Arthropoda; class Insecta; order Phasmatodea; family Phasmatidae; genus Dryococelus; species Dryococelus australis. Next base: position 132,343,690 of record CM056997.1, read on the forward strand.
TCCTTAAAAAACTTACATTTTCACCCTAAGGTACCTTTTCTGAGAACGCATCACGTATATAACTTAAGGGGGTAGTCACATTTTTTTCAGCATAACAGCAATGTAGATATTTCTGCTTAGTATACCATACGTCCCCAACTATTTCCACATAACTATATATCCTGGTACTATCTATGATAATCATGGAACATGCTAACCATTTTTCCTCGCCATTTATGAATACAGCACCACATGAGAAAATGGTGATTTTATGCCATAGCTCATGGACCAACGAACTGATTACCACCAAATTTAGCATGCAAATAATGATATGGTAACCATGTAATCTTACATATTGAACGTCTGGCAGCCCTTCCATTTTTAATTTCATGAATATACACAATTTACATTAGTATGTTTTGTCTGTTTTAGATTCGCCGAATTTCAACCAGATTTCTTATGCAAACAATATTATTTTCAAGCATCAATTAAGCGTAAAGAGTTCATCATTTGCTGGCTTTTTGTGAGATAGTGCCAGGCGAGAAAATGGAACATTTATGCCTTATTTCTCGAACCATTAGACTAATTGCCACCAAATTTCGCAAACAAATAGCGCTACATAAGGCTTTATATTCTTAGATGATTTACGAAGGTTTGGCCCTGAGTTACAAAATGGCTGTAATATAAATAATTTAAATAAGTTTGTCATATATATTAAACAATTCTACCAAACTTTGTAAGCTGATATTATCGATTATAAGCATCACATAAAAAGCCTATTTTTTTACATTTTGCATGATGGCACCAAATGGGAAAAATGAAGTTCTTATGCCATACCTGAAGAACAATCCAACCAATTTCCACCAAATTCTGCACACAGGTAGTACAATGGTAGGCAAAATAAACTTACTTGATTTAAGTGGCGCAGGCACTTATTTTAAAAATGACAGCACTGTAAATATTTTAGATTAGTAAACCCTATTTACCCAAACATTACACTCATTAAATCCAGAGCTGATGCTTCGAATCCTATCTACGTAATGCTGTTGGTTGCAGAATAGCTTATTGCACGAGGTTTCTGTGTCCGAGTCCTGGGTAGTAAAATTGTGTGGTTATTGTCTCACTACCTTTGCAATTGCTTCTGGTTTCGTATCTAATGATAATTCTATCAATGAGATGTCAAGGCCTAGATACCATCTAAACTTTTTTAAGAACTTCACTAAAAACTATTTGCACCCATGAAGAGGAATGTAGGCTAATTAGTTATATCAGTAATCTATTAATTTCAATTTAACGTGGTTTTTATGCATTTACTAAATGGAATCTTCTTTCTTTATGAATCATAGTGTTGCCTCGCACCATGTACGGCCAGTTAGCTACTAAACTCTTCTCAGCTCAATAAAAGAAAAATATATAAAGTTGTTAGAAAAAGCATTTTGGACAATTGTATTGTTGATGTAATTCAGCATAAAAGATCATGATGAATACAAAACTCCCGAAAATGTGATGCTTCATCATCGAAGACATGTTACTGGCAGAAAGTTAGTTGTACTGTCAAAGGTAGACCTAGTTAATTAAGGAAAAAATACATTCATTTTGCACTTTGAAGTACAAGTTTCTTGTAGAGCATTTCACCATATTGCTTGAATCAAAATATGGTTAGTTCAAAAATCAATAAATAATATATGGCAATGTTTTTTTTACATGCTTCAATAAATGTTTAAATTCGCTTATGCACTGTATTAGTGTACTTTTCCCTTTCCTTCCTGTTAAATTTGTCTCATATCCCTCGCATTATAATTTTATTAATTTAGATATGTTAATATGATTAACATATGCAACATTCTGGAAGAAAAAAATTGAATCTGGGCAAATATAAATTAATCTCCAAAACCATGGATAATTAATTTTGATTTACAATGCAAAGATGGACAACGCCATTCACATTGGTGTTAAAACAATACCATGCTTATACAGGGAAAAATGCGGTGCTTCAAACACGATAAGAGGCACACGAAGATTAGACTGCAGTATGCGGAACCGAATAGAACAGGCAGATTGCGTGATTTTTATATGTATTTGCTGTAACTTCAACCACAATGGCGCCAAGAAATCATATCGTCGATGTTATATAAGGAAGAAGCATCAGGTGACTAAAAGTGGGCCAAATTTACATTATGGTATCTCAAGCCTTGAACATAAGTCAGTGTGTCATTTACTGCGGCTCGCAAAGGTTCCGACATAATGGAAACGTGTCCAGAATTTCATCTGTAGGTGTCCAAATATTATAACACAACGATATTGTTATTTGGCCATAACTACTAGACAACATACAGTGCAGAAGTCAAACTTACACATACCTAAAAGCAGCTACAGAAGAAAGCATTTACGGTTAAATGAACACTTTTGAAATTAAATTTTGAAAAATGTCACTGCCTTTACCTGTACATATTTTAATGGCCACATTGACTGGCATGTATACAGTGAAGTTGGTAACGATGGACGAAAAGTAGTTCCATGTATTAACTTTGAATTCAAAGTGTTAAGGCTTAAAAATGTGTGAATAATTAAATTACTTTTTTTTTTTTTTTAGCAAATATAAGTCAGAATTAGCAAATTGGTAAAATATTTAGTTTTCTAATAACTCCACTAGACCAACACATGAATACGGAATGAAGTGACCAGCGCAATGGCAATGTTAATTTTACATATAGTGGAAGAATAAACAATATGCTCACCGCTTCATTGCTGCCTGGCTGGGGGAATGATTGTAAGCCAATATGGCTGGCGTTACAGCTCCTCCTCCCCCTGCTAGAGTAGTTGACGACATGGGAGGATGAGCAAGAATTTTCTGGTAATCATTTTTCTGGGTGCAACCCAGTGTGTAAAGAAGTTTCTGGACTAGGGCCGACGGAATTATAAATATCCCTGCAACCGGTGAATAGGCAGTCTTTGTGTTAGCCATTTGGCTGAACTGCAGCAATCGGGAGAAGTCTGAAGCATCCACAGACAGGTTGTAACAAGGCAGAGGATGCGATACGATGGCAGACGAGCATGTGTTAGGTGTTGACGGTGGACGATAGGGCATGGTACCCAATGCGTAGAGGACTACTGTACAGGGGGACGCTCGCATCAATCTAGAATATTCCAGATTTGTGAAATGTGAATTGAATTAATGCGAGACTGTAAGAATGTATAATGCGGGCTTAGTGGTAAGTATTGGAACTTTCAAACATGGACATATAATTTGCAAATCAATTCAATAGGTGTTTATACACTGTTTATTGGAACTGATTTTAGTTATTTGATTGCATTAACATTTTTGAAGTGACTGTAAACTAAATTCATTAAATTGATTAATTGTAATTTTCAAGTAATGACCATTTATTGTGAGATATTAAGTCGAAATTATCATCTTTGTAGTGTTTGTAAATTAATTAGTAGAAGATCTTAAATCATGGGTTTCAAAAGGGCTCAGTTTATCTTGAGCAGTCTATAGAATGCATGTCGGTACATGCATCAAGTTGGACTGTATGTCCAAAAGCCTGCATGATGCACCTTTCTGACTGATGCCCTCAAAACTTTCCGATCAGCACGGTTTAGAGATCTCTTGCATGGACCCGAGAATTGTGTGGATTTGTCCTGTTTACAAACGAGTCCACATTCAGTTTCCACAGCATTTTCTGTCTTACCGACACATTGTCAAAATTGGGAGTAACATACAGTCTACATTAACATCATGGTGTGCTCATGAACCCCCCTTTTTAAGTGTTTGGTCATCGAGCCGTAACATGTCATGTGTACGGAGATGTTAACCTCAAACAGTGCATCCGGCTTTCCAGGAAATTTCCTGTTCGTGGATAAGAACACCAGTCCACATCTGGCTGCAGTGGTGTATGATAAATGGACACCTAGGACAGCACACATTACGACTGGTCAGCCAGGTGTTCTGATCTCTCGCCTATCAAGCATGTTCGATATACATTGTGACTGCAAACTGTAGGGTGCACTTGACATCCACGAACAGTACAAGAGTTTTGGATGGCTTTGTTGCAGGAATGGGACTCTATACTTCAAGAACTGCTTGACAACCTTGTTCTCTGTATGGAATCTGTTTGTATAGCATGTACCACTGTCTGGAGGGACCGCACATCAAATTGATTATTTACGACAGTATCCTATGATCGGTGATGTGGAATAGGCCGTGTCGGGCATCACGACACCTTTTATGACAAGATGAATTTTTTTTAGTGCAAAGTGGCAAAGACAAAAATCCATTATGGTTGTCTCAGGATGTGCTGTTGATCTGAAATAATAGTTTGTTGTTCCTTATTCTGTGTAAACATGATCATTTACACTATCCATATTTTTTTTCAGATGAGGCTAAAACACGAATATTAAAAATGATCCACCACACCAGCTCTACATCAGCCAGAATCTGCAATCCGATGTGATCACTTCAGTGCCACAGTGGCACCCACCTGCACCTGGTGCATGAACTGCACTACCCTGCACCATTAGAGATGAACGTGTTCAGAAGAAACAATTGAACTTATTAATTATATGTTTTACTACGAACATATTACCCACTTGAGACGACTCAGAAATAAGACATTTACATCACTTAGCTTTAGCGCTCCCTTCCTTATGTGTCATAAATTGAAACCCTGACCATTTCGCACTATAAGATGACACCAAGCTAGATAATATAAAACCTCTAAATACTCAAGCAGAAGTTAAAGTCACTAGTTCGTTGGAAGCCACCACAGAAAGAACTCATTCTCCTGTTTAGCCCGGTTCTGAGTCTTGCTGGGCGTGTCGTATAACAAAAGATCTAATGACATATATTTCCACGACTTCTTCCTTGATACTGATTTATAATACGAAATGATAAGCTCTCTACCTATAAAGCGCAAAAAAGCTTGTCGCAGGTGGGTGCCTTAAAAACTATGTAAGCTTGTCAGAAAGCACATGAGGAATTGTTATATATGGCCCAGTTGTGTACAACCTGACGCAATAAAACATGTAAAGGAGGCCACAGGAACGTTTACAAAACTAAATAGCTACAACAGCAAGCCAGAATGGAATATCTAGACATCAATAACAAAATGTATAGAACAAAACAAAATGTGAGTCCAGCAGAGATGAGGACATTCCTGCCTAGATTCAACAAACTATGGGCAGACTCCATCTCCAGTGCACAATGGGAGACAACCAGAAAGCATTACGTAAACACACACATGTGGAGGGGCCCGTAGTGTGGACTGGACTGTGAGGGAGGTGATCGTCGCAGTCGGTGAGTGTCCAGGGACGTGAACAGCGACCAGACGAGGAGCTGGTGGCTATCCTCCATCTGGTCAGAAGGTCTGGAGTGAGAGACCCAATGAGTCCACACAAAGTCATGTTCATTCTGCAAAATATAAACTTTCCTTTCTTCCCTGCTTCAATTGACCTTTTAGCTTGAACTTCTGCATTACTTATTACCTCTGTTAGAATTGTTACAACAAATACGTCACTTAGAATTTTATATGAATTTATCATTTGGTGATAACTTTCTAAAACACTGCTACGCATTCCCTTCTTTGTCCTTATTTCAGTAGGAACTAGAACATAACAGTATGTTCGCAGTATGTACATGGGATGGACACGAGAGGGGCAGGGACGGTGATACCGAACTCACAAGCAGATTTGGTCCGGTCCTCAGGCCCTTGTTTGATTACGTCCGGGCCACTCCACGGTACGCGGCGGGCAGTCGCGAACTGCGCACGGACTTGCACTCGTCTGTTCGAGTAGGCCCGCCCGCGCTGTGCAAGCAACTCGCTTTCGCACCGAGCACATGGTTATTGTATCCGGTATTGCATGCCGCGTTGAAGGACCCATCGAGTCTGTTACGAGCCCTCTTTTGTGCTACACGCTCGCACGCTGGTGTTTCGCCACTCAAAAGTATAATCGCGTATACGTTGGTTGACACGAGTTGGTTTCTGTTTACGAGGGCTTCGACTCTCATCATCGCAGACACTGTTAACTTCATATAAATTTATCGCTCATGTTGTTTTTCTTACTCTAATTTGTAGACATAGAATTGTTTTAAACGAACATACATACGTAAAACAAAACCCTTCCGGACGGCAAGATGGAGCTGCATTTCCCGACAATTATTAACTTTTGTTAAGTTTCAGTCGAGATCGGATTTATCATTGTCATGGTTTCCTTGGAAAAAGTAAAAAAGAAAGGTGTATGCAAATTGCGGACGCATAGGCCTATTACATATACGTAACTCTTCCTGTATATATGCATCTCTCTCTCTGTAAATCTGTGTATATATGTATGTGTGGGCACACCCGTGTGGCCAATTTACAACCAACTTGATATTCTAATAGTTACTCTGAAGTACACAACGTCTGCAAATCGTAAGAAATTCAGCGAATCATTTTAAAAGGTGCTGTGATTCTGGAACGTATCAATCATCTTTAAGAAAATCGCGTAATAGTACCGCAGTATCTAGATATAACCAAATATTCGACATAACACTATCTCTTTTTTCGCCATGTTAGTATAGCACCTACCAAAATCTATAAACTGTACAACGAACAGCAACAGGATTATTCACACTACTCCCAACTATGCAATAAACATACAGTATTTTCAAAACTATTTATTCTAAAATTTTTAAGGAATATGTACCCGAGCAAAAAAAAAGTTTCTTGAAATCACTAATCTATTATCAGAATATAAAAAACTTTTCCAAGTGGTATTTTTGTTTCGCTACCTATGGCGAAAAGAGGTATCCAGATTCATGCACTTTAAAATCAACATCTCAGAAATGGTTTTAGTAGTACAAAAAATATAGCTCTGGATGCGAAAAGCAGTTCGGCCACGTATTCATGCTCACGCATTCTAGCTGAACGTCGGCCAAGTTGAGTACATGTGACCTTGAGCACATTCAACCTTGAGCACAAATTCCTAATAAGCATAACCATTTTGAGGAAATTAAAAAAATTGTGGGGCAAAATAAAAAAATTCTCTTATTCCTACATTCTACTCCGACAGATTCAGTCAACTTTACACAATATGCCATACTGAAATATGTGCCTGCACTCTTTCTTTAATGCCATTGAAAACAGTGCTTATTTGGTGAATTATTAAATTGAACTTCTTTAAAGACACGATAAGTGATAATCGTTTTTACTAATTTAATTGCTCCAGCCACTCAACTGTTAAACCATCCTCACTCGAATCCTCATGAGGGAGCTCAGATGCTTCAGATATTTATTCGCAGAAGCTCAACTCGTCGTATGACAGTGCTGTGGCCGGTAAGCCGCTCTTTCCTTTCAACTACGTGCAGTAACGTGGCCTCTGCCATCATTTACGTCTTTCCCTATACCCATAAATGGCCACATGTACTCACATGGCCGACGTCCGAATGGAATGAGAGAGCAAAAATACCTGGCCGAATTGCTCAACGCTCCTCACCACGGTATTCGTGTCTAGGAACTATTTTTTTCTCTACTTCTATTAAGCCTACTGCCGGACAAGTTTGTATTGGGCAGTCATCAAAAAGACAGTTAACAGTCGCTAATATGGATGACATTATTATACTAAATAACGAAAAATTAAAAATATTAACGCTGTTTATAATCGCGGAACCGCCGCAGAAATATACTCTAAATCTGAGTCAGTGAGAATTTCACTGCTTAAATCAGTTAACAGCGCCTGATTTATTCAACAATAACTTTAGTCAATTTAAATAATGCATTAGTTAGAAAATGCAATTTTTCCTTCACTTATTGATTCAGTGACATTTTCCATTGATTTGTCAACCATTTATTCGCTATTTACCATTGATTTGTTTTCTGACTGACGTTAGTCAAACTAGGCGTATCAAATAAAATAAAGCATAAACCAATAAAACCCATTAAATAAATTTTTATGCGTGAGTTTCGTCTTTTAAGATGCCATTTTACGAGGCAACATCAAAACCCACAGTTTAATTTCGTTTTTACGTATTTCATTTCGATTACACATAATCATCATAGCGGTCGGTTTGAAGGTTTAAATTGCATTAAAAGTGGTAAACTGAGTGCATTCATATGTACTATTTATTTTAAAAGTCCTAAAATTCAATAAAGAATCAATTCCTTTTCTCCTTCACCGCCAATGTTATTCTGTAGCCCAATTGATGAGGTAACGGTCTGGAAATGGAAATCTGTGCGTTCTAATGCCGCTGGTATTTTTGCTTTTTAAAATTATATTAAATTGCACAATATAAAAGGTAACTATCGGGAATATGATTATTTCTGGTAATTATTTGGCCAAATTAAATAAATCCAATATTTAATTCGTCGCACACGGCTGGCTGTCACTTATTCAATCTGTGAAACAGTTCTACTGAAGAAACCAATGGTTTTCCACTGGTTATAAGTGGAGCCATTTCCACTAATTCTAGAAGTTGAACTTCACTGCGAATTAGTGATTTTCCACTGATTCAAATTTAGAGTGTATAAACAAATCTTGGAGGGTATGAAGTACTATCTCTTTCGCCCGCCACTTTGTAAGACAGTGGCTATATAAAATAATAAGATTTGTAACAAGAATTGCGGAAATAGTTTGTCTGCATAAAAAAAAAAAACTATTTTGTTCAGGTAATATCCAGGAACACATTCAAATATTGCATTATTTCCTAGCATGTAAATTTTATAATTTAAAGTATAAATTCTTTCAGTAGTTATATTAGGACACCGTATGATCCAAATATGAAATGTGTATAACCAGCATCTCTAGAGTAATTAAGGGTCATCACTTAACAAAGGGCCGAATCTAAAATCCGAAAATGGCTACAATAAGAACTCACACTGCTTTGTAGATAACCGAATGTGTCGATCATGGCCAAACCTCTTCGAAATGGAAATATTATAAAATGGCAAGTTACTTTTCTTTCAAATTATAAACACGTATGCCAGATTTTTTTTAAATAGCGTTTATATAGTTTTGTATTTCTTAAATTAATTGCCTTTTTGTATCACATTTAATGCATTCTAGAAGAACAATACTTCTAACTATAAAGGTTTTAATACCTTGCCGAAAGGATACTTAGTTTTCAAATTTAAATTATAATATCACAATGAAATTGTACAGGCAATGTTAAATTCTTACATAAGTAACACCATGTTTACATAAACGTTATTTTGATATAGAAATTTTCACAACGAAATAAATAAAAATAATTTGGATGTTAGTTTGAACATAATAATTTTTTTAATGCGATCACGCTGGACGTCCCTTCTCCCACAAATACGAATTTGTGCTGAGAAGTAAGGTTGTCCAAAATGAAATAAATAAAATTACTTTTGGCGTGGAAACGTACACTTCAGGTATTGAGATGGCAGTAGGCCTGTAAGCAACGTCAATCCAAATGCCAAGTATAGAAGCGTTACATCTCATAGTTCTGGCAATTTTTTGTACCTGACACTTCATAGGTGTACCCTGGCTGTCATTAAAAGGTGAGAATAAAATTATGTATAAAATTTTGTATAAAATTAATTGTTGCACAACTAAAGGCTGTTCACGATAAAGCGAGCACTTTAGAAATGAACCTAAGAAAAATGCCCCTGCCCCTGTATGCATATATTTTAATGGGCGCAATGAGTGACATTCGCTCAGTAAAGTTGGTAACGATGGATGAAAAGTAGTTCCATATATTAACGTCGAATAAAAAGTCTTAGATAACCATTTGTGAAAACTTAAAATTATTTATTTCGCTTTCTGTTTTTTAATGCATCGAAGTGTAAAAAGGAGCAGATTTGTAAAGCATTAACTTTATTAATTAGTTCACAGTTTCATTTGACCGACGCATGAATAAAATGATGAGGCCCACGGCAATGTTAATTTTTCATAAGGCGAAATAATACACAACGTGTATACAATTAGCTCTTGAGCAGGGCTTTCAAAAGTGCTCATTTTACCGTAAAGAGCCTATATGTATTAGCAGATCAGATATTATGTCCGTAATTATGTGTAAGACAATTAGCTAAGCTTATATCGTCGCGTTTCCTAATAAATGTTCCTAAATTTCAATTTAGTAATAAATAAACAAAAAATTCACTACGGCGAATGGCAGATGGTTCTTAAGGCACATGACTGAAGCTATTGTGGCAAGCTACTGACTAGCAAAGATTTAAGCCAAACGACTCAAAATACTCTCTGATCAGCATGGAAACTAACAACCTCTCGCCGACATCTTCAACGCGTAGCCACGTGTTTCACTGTCGTCAACCTCTCTGCGAAAACTTTGTGAAACATCCATCTACTGTATGCAATATTTCTAATCCTGCTGAAGCAAAGTGCCTCGCTTATGCTCTCAGCAAACATTTCCCCATATTTTTTTTATACAGAACTGTGAAAAACACTGAGAGAAACCACCCTTATTTCACAAGCTGGTCCCATCGACTCTAATTCCGTAACAGGGAAATATATCGCAGAAGGAGGGCGTGGAGTGGCAGAAAAAAAAAAAGAACAAATGATGGAGAATAATAAGGGTGCTGAATTGTACTGCCATCCTGATTATGTACTCCCGGTACTGCCATCCTGATTATGATTCTCCATGATTTTCTGAAATCACTTCAAGCGAATGCTGGGATGGTTCCTTATCACACACGGGATATGGTCGATTTCTTCCCCTCTCCTGCGTCTTTAAGCAACTTGCCCCGTCTCTAATGACCTCGATATCAACGAGACTTTCAGCCCCACCTACCTACTTCCCTATCCTAAATTACTAACTTGCAGCACTGTTTTCGGTAGGCACTCAAAACGATGGTACGCAATTGATACATAGTTATAGTCTATTCACGGTTATTTAAAACTTTTCTGCAGCACTACTAAAGTTATACTTTCCGGATATTACTCCGCCTCACGCAAACAGGGCTTAATCATGTCTAGAAAATTATACCAAAGGGACTGTGTAGCGCATTCGTGCTCCCTTACTTTAATAATACTTTCCATAAGAACTATAGGTATTGCCAACACATCTATATTCTCCATGTCTTGTCCATAATAATTATAGATAAAATATAATTAAAGTTCAAATTAAAAATTAATATAATTTAATGTCAACAGAAGTATAAAACGCATGTCATACATTCCGTATTTAAGAAAAAACCAAACAGGTAATATATGGAGTGATTTTTCGAAGGTTTGATTCAAAAAGTGCGAATAAACCGTGAATAGAGTGTAGTGGCTATGTGTTAGTGGCGGAGTGATTTACGAGACACCATTTCCAGTTTTTATATGTTTCTTGCCGCACAACTTTGTACATCTGTCACAACACGGACGTAAATTAAAAAGATAACACATTAATGGTTTTACCTACACAAAGTCACATAAATCAACTAAGAATGAATTTCTCAACTAGTGCGTGTAGCAGCTGATAGCACTTTATTAAATGCTTTTCAAGTGAGTTCGATAAAAGCTACTCTATAAAACGTAATTCCTGTCCTTGTGCTGCCACAAAGCAGACTACACATTAAAACCTCACAATAGGAACATTTTCAAATGAAAAAAATGTTTTCCTTGAGTCTGTGACTTTTTGACATTCGTCATCTGTGTCTGTCCTAAACGTTGTGCCCAAACGCATTTATCCACGCCCTAACTTCGTGCGCACGAACTCATGAGCTATTAATCTATTTTTTTTTTCGGTGTTTTTCATTCCCCGTTACTCTTCTCAAAGACAAACTAAACGTAACACAATAATCGGCGATATAGCGAGATCGCGTGAGCAACAAGCGCCCGCAACTGTACAGAATGATTTTAGCATACGAGACAATTACTGACCTTCTGCAGAATCTGTGTATATTTACGAGACAAAAGGTTTGAAACAATAAATTACGTCTTCAACGTTACTGTTTTATTATACTGCGGAGGATCAGCTTCGTCCAGTATGCCTTCAAAATGTACTTCTACCGCGTAAGGTGTTTAATGAAATTTTAAAGCCAGGATGGGCACCTATAGTGTCTCACCAGACCCGTTCCTCTTCCTACTCGATTGTGTTTTCACTTTCAAAATTTTCTAAATATTCCACTCGCAGGTAATGTTGTTAGATCAAGGAAGGTCTGATAAAACCATTATGGTGAACGGCTGACTTTTCATTCAATTCAGTATGAAGACTCAATATCAATCACCCGATTTTTACGGGTATCGTTACGTGGAAATTATTTCGGACTGTTTACGTTTTTGTAGCCGGTATACTATTATATTTTTTTGTTGGTGACCCTATGTAAATCAAAGAAAGAAAAACTTTTAGTTGAGTCAAAGATTTTGGTCTTTGGTGTTTCTTTTCTTTGTAAGAAGTTCTGTGAGTGTATTGCAATCTTCCTCTAATAGCCGCCTAAACACGTTTACACCTGAGTGTCTATTCCTAATAATAATTTTCAAAGTAAAGAATCATAAACTTTTAAAATCATTAAACATTTTCTCCTAAAAATTGTACTCAAGGATGGGTGCCCTAGTTAAAATTCAAAATATCATATAATATAACAATTTCAGCAAAATAATTTTGTTTTCCCAACAAGTTAAACAATTTAACCCTTAGTTCACATAACCTATTTTATCTCACTGCATACATTGCGAGATGGAGATAGTTTTACAAAAAAAAAATCGTATTATCATAATCAAATAGAAGAGTTCAAAGTTGTATGTGTGCCTATTTCAAACTCTTATAAAAAAAAGGGGGGGGGAGACTCGTGTATTACGCGAAAGCGCGCGCACACACGCAAATATGTGCGTGTACATGTATGTATATATATATATATATATATATATATATATATATATATATATATATATATATATATATATATATATATATATATATATATATATATATGCTGTTTGCGGTAAGTTAACCACTTTTTAAGACCCTGATTATAGCATACTTTTCAGACATTTTGTGTCCTTCCAACAGTACGTAAGCTTAAAACTGTCATCACCACTAATACTTTCTTCTATGTCCATCAAGGGAAACTGTGGCTGGAAACGTATTAATTCATACTCTTAACGGGCACGCCCAAAACAATGTGAAACCAAATTAAATAATATCGGTGTCTGTAAAATTAAACTTGACACTTATAAATCCGACGTTGAATCTGTAACAGTAGAATGATTTGGTATGTTCTAGACAAGGGTCCAGGGTTCGGGCTCTAGGCGCCATCGTCTAGGTTTCCGCAGTTTTGGAATTTCTCGTACAAAATCGCATGTTTTTACCCAAAAGTCACATTAGAAATCGATTATTTTACCCAAAAATCACCTAAAAATTCACTTATTTCCGTAAAAATTTTTTTATTATGCCCAGCTGCAAAAAAAGACCCCCTAAAAAATCCTTTAGGGGGTTCTCCCGCCATATTTAATTTCCCTTCCCTCAAATTCGACTAAATTTCCCTACAAAATTACCTTTTTCTTGAAAAGTGGTCGTTTTCACCTTGAAATTCCCCTAAAATTAACTTTTTCACATTTTCTCTAAAAAAAGTATTATAAAAACACTAAATTAATGCGTCTCAATACCTCTGAATTTTATTAGTTTTCCTGGAAAAACCTCCATCTGTCAAAATATCTCTACATGCATGGCAAGAGTAGTGTTACTAGGTCAGCAACTGGATGGTGTCGGATAGCATTTTCACAGGCTTGCACCTACACAGTGTCAGGTAACTGCATGCGTGCGTGCTTTCACGTCGTTTTCGCACCTCCTTGGTGTTGGGTAACCCTGAAGTCAGCACATAGCAGTGTCAGCAGGCCTGCACCTCCACAGTGTCGGATGACCATGTGCGTGGGAAGATGTGTTTTCATTTTCACACATCTGCACCTGCATGATGTCGGATAGCCCAAGTCAACATGCTGAACGTGTTTCGCTTGTATTTGTTATTATAGAGTAATGTTGCTGTTTTTGAAAGAAAGGCGATGACAGGAAACAGAAAAAAAAAAAAACATTATCTGCGGGCAACATTAATATTCGGTTGTAGACGGAGTCCTTAGCGCCAGACATTCGCGCGTCTATCCGCTACTGACGTGACCACCACAAGGTCGTGCGGCCGTTGCTTCGGCGAGCTTGCCGGCGTGTTTATTACAGCCAAATAACTGTTTCCACAAGGTGCGTGACAAAAAACAAATCCAATTTGGCTTGTGTACGTACTCACACATGTTACAGGAAAACATTTATTCGTTTGTTAATAACTTAGAACGGACATTACTGGCTTTCCAGTGACACTTTATTAAAAAACCGCATGAATAAATTTATGGTGTTAGACAAATTATTGGACAAGGAATAAACATGATTTAGCGACCCCAGTTCGAATACCGACCTGTGCGTTGGATTGTTTTAAACGAACTTTTGCCTGTGATTTTCTGACTAATTATGCTCCTTTACACACAAACTATAAACATTTAAGCAATATCCATTGGTTGGGCGTGGCGTAGGGCCTCCAGTTCGAAGCCCGAAGCCATAGAAATATTAACTTTTTCTATCGGACTTAAAATTTTTGTAATTTTACTCAGTGTTCCGGAGACTGTTTTAGGAATGAATAATAAACGGGAAATGCACGTTTTAAGCATCGGATATAGGAATCAGGGTACGATAAGAGGTCCACAATTCCATTAGTGACCTGAGTTTTGGAAACAGCTTTAACGATGTTCGTACATTAATTTTTCACTGTTTAGTATTCATGTGCACCTGATGTAAGGATTTAAGCCATCTCCAAAGGCGTGGTAAGGCGTAAGGACCTGTGTTTGAGGCCCGAAACTATTAAAACAAAATTAATTTTCTCTTGGTCTTAGAAAACATCGGGTGGCGTTTTTCCAAGCGATGGGAAAAATTTACACATAGAGCTGTGATGCATGCTGTGAAACCTTAGTATCGGGGGAATTTAAGATCTATTTGGAAGCATTCTCTCTCACTGTACAGTGAAGATGAATTGCGAGTACGAACGCCTGTCTTAGACCTCAACTATCAAGAAGCCACTAACTACCTGCACCATCGCTAACTAACAAGGCTTGGAATATTTCACACTTGAAACATATTTATTATGTAGATCGCTCATACACACATATATATATACACATATCAAAGGTGAAAACCTATAACTCGCCGACGGTCAACGGCCGCACGACCCCTTGGGATGGTCACGCCAGCAGCGGATATACCACACCTACCCTCCCCCTCGGCCGTTCTCCATTGCGGTCGGGCTACGACGCGTCAGTATGGTCTGCGCGCGAATGTCTGGCGCTAAGGATTCCGTCTACAACCGAATATTAATATTCCTCACCTATAAAATTTTTTTCTGTTTCCTGTCATCGACTTTCTTTCAAAAACAGCAACATTACTATATTATAACAAATACAAGCGAAACACGTTCAGCATTTTGACTAGACTATCCGACATCATGCAGGTGCAGACGTGTGAAAATGCTAACACAAATCTTCCCACGCACATATGGTCATCCGACACCGTGTAGGTGCAGACCTGCTGACACTGCTATGTGCTGACTTTAAGGTTACCCAACACCAAGGAGATGCGAAAACGACTACGACTTGAAAGCACACACGCATGCAGTTAATGTCACCGGGAGACGTCCTGGCATGTCTGTGCGTGTGGAAGAGGGGTAAGCCAAGCAAGGGGGGACGACATGAGTGCGCAGGTCTGGCCGTGCTATAGGCTATTCCACAAACATCAGTTATGGCGGGCTCAATTGTATGTAAGGCAATGGAGGAAACAGGACGTTTGCAGAGGTACGGAAAAGTTATCTCCAGTGTTACAATAATGCACTTGCACACGATATTCATAAACGGCCACATATAAAAATTATACCTGTAAATATGTTTTTCGAAATTATGCTGGCCTCGGCAGTACAGTGTAATCGCTGCAAAAATATTTCTGTAGTCTTTATGATAATATAATTGTTTGTACTAATTTAACAGTCTATAATAAACATTCATATATGATTTATGCCAGTAAATTATATTTTTAATGCAACGTTCATTAAGAGAAAATAAGCCCTTGATTATGAATCAATAAATGTGCAAATATGTAGTCCTATTTGAAAAGCATTAAAAACTAAAACATAAACAGGTTAAAATTATATGCCTACCAAATTACTAGACAAACAGATTCGAAATTAACGCTATCGTTAATTAAATTTGTTTGTTGGGGTTGCAATTAAGTTGACACGTATTTGCTCAAGAAGGTGCAGGTTCGCTTTCAAGTTGTAGCTTATTTGTTTTAGATATAGTATAAAATATAATCTTTGTATTACAGTTGTGGTACAAATAAAGATATTTTCGATAGCATCTTATATGTTTACATTCGCTATTTACCAATGCAATTGAAATACAAGCGTAACTTTAACATTCAAAATCTACATCTTGCAAGTCCACTTGGTAGGATAATGTACTTATTACAAGAAAAAGCAATTATTCAGTTGAGTACTAGTATCCATGGTTTTACTTGTAAAAGTACAAGACAAAATGCAGATATACTTCCAGATGTACAGCACACAATTTCTTAATTCCGTGACGACTGTGTTCTCGCAGTTTTCTTATTGGACGTGATGTTTCCCATGAAAGGATGACCCATACGGACGAGCATAGCTCACACCCATGCACTACCCGGGATTCGAAACCGGAACCACTCGCGCTCAACACTCAACCGACTGCGTCACAGAGGGCTGCCAATAGGTTAACCAGAACACTGTCAGTGGTAATACGAACTTATTGAAATTGAACAAAAAACTGCTTATTTCATTGGAGATACTTCGTAAGTTACAATTTATGTAAATATTAAGTACTTGTTCCACATTGTATGATTTGCTGCCATGTTAGTTGGGATTCGCTTGCCTGCATTTGCGCTAAATTAAATGCAGTTATTGGGGGAAGAGTTTTGAACGTTGATTTAAAACATTTATAGTTTAGCGTGAACTTCAGACATCACTTTTTTGTTGGAATATAAATATATATACAATTTGTTTTTCTCTTTTGTCAGTTCTATTTTGTGTTATTGTATAGCACTGATTATTCTAAATATTCGTGTCTCATTTAATTGCCGATTTATTCGCAGCCCCAAACCTAAAGAGAGTATTACGATTGCTTTCGACAAGAGATTAATACGTGACACAATTCAAGAATTCTATACCATCAAATAGATCTTGCCAACAACTATGAATATGCTAGGAAATTACATTCGGCATTGGCTAGATAGATGACAACTCTATGCGACTTGATGTGTTATTGTTTGCATGATGTTTATATTTTTGTTAGAAGTAAAACTGCTATGCTGTAACATGTGTTTACGTTGGCTTGACATTATGCTGTCTCAAACTCCTCAATGTTGGCATATTTTGTGGACAAACATTGCCTGAGTAATGCTTTTTCGTAGAGATATTTCTTGCGCAGCGCCGTAAATCTTCACATCAAATATTTATATCTCCCCCGCCCCTCATCATTTTAAATGTGAGAGCATTTGTAATACATTTATTTTGTCTCCATGTTAGGCAAATGTGAAAACTAAACAAGTAATCTGCTGACGCATCAAACCACAGAATATATTCCACCTCCAACGTTGTTGCTTTTATCTAACGTGATTTTAATTCGATACTGGTGAATATTTGAACAGAACATTTGCACTCAATAACAGAAAAGCAATTGACTTCTCTCGAACGGCAACTACATCATCCAGCACGCACTGTCACACGAACACTGCTATCTGTCGCCAGTCTAACTTCTCCGTGTCCCGTTTTGCCTAATGTTTTTATGTCCGAGCGTATACTGCCGGGCCGCTGTCTTGCCGCTCCCTCCGCTTCAGACCGGTCTGTGCCGAGCCGCAGTCTAGTAAGTAGGAGGGGACTTGCGCGCCCAGACGTCTCCCGGCTATTGTACGCGACACAGTGCAGTTGCAAGCCTGTGAAAATGCTATCCGACACCGCCCAGGTGCTGACCTGTTAACACTGCTCTTGCCATGCAAGTAGAGATATTTTGACAGATGGAGGTTTTTTCTAGGGAAACTAATAAAAATCGAAGGTATTCAGACGCATTTATTTAAGTTTTCACAGTTTTTTTTTGTATAATTTTTAATAACACATTTTTTTAGAGAAGAGTTGAATTTTTTGGGAAATTTGCTTGAATTTGAGGGAAGGGAAATTCATGCTGGCGGGCAGAACACACTGAAAGATTTTTTTGCAAAAAAAAGCTGGGCAAAATATGTAATTTTTTTAAAGAAAAAAAGTGAATTTGTAGGTGATTTCTGGGTAAAATAATTGATCTCTGATGTGATTTTTGGGTAAAAACCAGTGTCTTTTTGGTATAAACTCGCGATTTTGAACGAAATTCCAAAATTGCGGAAACCGAGATGGCGGCCACAGACTTAGTGCCCGGATCGTGGACCCTTGTCTACAACATACCAAATCATTCTACTTATAACTATTCCGACATTGCAGTCAGTGTGCTCGCTCTGCAGTTACGGTAGGATTTCTTTTTCAAAAGAAGATTTCGAAAGGCCTTAATTGAACTCGATCCGGCATACGTATGTATGCACGGATAAACTAACGCAACGTGGTGTGTGGTAGCCACACAGTCAAAGAAAATGTTTTTAGTAAGAGACAATGTAATGTTTACTTTACAAAATATTGCACCAAAACTCAGTTTAAATATATCTGACACAAGACTTTACCGTTAGAGTCACGGTTGCTGGCTGGTGAATTTACAGACAGCGGGGTGGGTTCGGCAAGAGGAGAGGTGCCTGCGCGCGCAGCCTGATGCCGCACTAAAAACATCACACTCCTTTCACGTGTTTGCCGACGAACGCGGAATATTTTTGGTATAGTTAGTAGACAGCCGGGCCGTCATTAATATCAGCTGCTGTTAGCTGGGTCGTGCCGGCGGCCCAAGCGCAAGCATCTAGCGAAGCGAGCCGCCAGCACTAGTGGCGCTTACTTCTGACTAGCTACTGCCAACATACTAACATTACTCATATTTTAATTCGTATTGATTACGGAATAACTATTGCCATGTATAGATATAAAAAAGTACAACTTTTATCTAACCAAAGAAATAACATTCTTTTCTACGGAAATATGAAGCGTGTGTTGTACACTATTTAGTAAATAAACGTCCAACATCAGGTGATTTTCCAAAGGTTTGATTCAAAAAGTGTGAATAGGTCTATATCCCGAACAAACTATAGCGGAGCTAGGGCTTGGTTTATTTGTTGCAACACATGCTTTCATGAGCAACATGGCATGAAAGTGGTTCTCAGTACGATACGACAGAAAATAAACAATGAAGCAGAGTACAGAGGTCTTCAAAGCACGACTTAAAAGGGGGCAACAGAGTAGCAAATCAACGAGAGGAAACTAGCAGGCAATAGTCCGCATATTGAAGACACAACTACGGCAATTAGCGAGCAGGCGCGGAGCCAGCGTGCACACGAACAACAACTCAGTTCGCATTTGCTGTGTTGCGGTCAGCCGGCACATGCACAGCACGAGCAGTCGCGCAACGCTCATGGCGTTTCACGATGATTCTAAAACAAGTCACCGCGAGTTCCTCGTATAGTTGCCCAGTCTTACTATTTCCTCGCACGCACTGAGAACAAGGTTGTGTTGAATCAAACAAAGTTTGTTTGGCGTAATCAAATTAAATTTTTGCACGTAGGCAATGAAATATATTCCTGTTGTAACCAAATTATTTTACTGTTCTCATTAGGATGTCCCAAATAATAATTTGGTTGGTGCAACCAAAGATTTGTTTGGCTCCACGTACATTAAAAAGGCTGTTCACGATAGTGAGCACTTTAGAAATGAATCTCAGAAAAAAAGTCACTACTCCTGCATGAATATATTTTAACGGGAGCACTGAGTGACATGCTTCCGGTAAAGTTGGTAACGATGTATGGAAAGTAGTTCCATATCTTAACGTCAAATAAAAAGTGTTAGGTAACCATATGGGATAATTTAAATTATTTCTTATCGCTTTCTGTTTTTTTTTTCTTTTTTTAATGCATTGAAGTGTAAAAATTAGCAGATTTGTAAAATATTTACTTTACTAAAAATTTCAAATTCTCACTTGACCGACGCATGAATAAAGTGATGAGGCCCATGGCGATGTTAATTTTACATAAGGCGGAAGAATACACAGCGTGCATAAAAGTAGATCTTAAGCAGGGCTTTCAAAAGTGCTCATTTTGCCGTGAACAGCCTATACATCTGCATCCGAGCGCTACGGCCTAGCTACTGCAGGTAGTGACTACAGGTGCAGTTCGAATGTTTTAATTACATACATTTCAAATACTGGACAACGTACGCAGATAAAAATTTCATGTTTTACAGATTTACGTTTTTGTTTCCTGTTAAACTTGATTTATGAAGATGTTATAAAATTACTAAGCACAGATAAATGTACTAACAAGCACTGGTACTATCCAAATTGTCACAAAAAATGCTAACTAACTCTTGAGTTGTATTTTCGAACGAAGGCAATCAAATGAGTGGCCAAACTAATACATATATACAGTTGATTCAAAAAATACTTTGTTGACAGTATAATTTATTTTGGCGCAACACAGAGGTTCCATTTATTCAAACGTGCATTTTGTTAGACGAACAAAACTAATTAGTAGCTTTTCAAGTTTTGTTTACTTAACAAAATATTTTCTCGGGGTAACTAACTATATTTTTTGGCACTACACAAACAAATATTTTGCTGGCCATTTTCTCAGTGCGCTTTGCGCTTTTCTTGTCTTTCAAAGTTCACTTTAGTTGTAAAATTTAGAGAAGTCTGGCATTATGTATTTAAAATGGGACAAAACTGGAACCAGCCACAGATGCCAGGTGCTGACCAGCCGCCATGTTGTGACGTCACCCGACCACTATGTTGGATCCAGGTGACCTTGACCTTTACCCGTGACCTCGAATCCATACCTGTGACCTTGAAACAAAAAAAATCAAAAAATTGCAGAAAATTATAAAATAAAAAAATTACAAATACAAAAAATTGAACAAAAATTAAAAAATAGTTAAAAAATATTTAAAGAAGTAAATGTAGAAGGTAGAAGGGTTTGGTGAGAGATAGATCGACTAAGCTCCCGACACGTCCGACCGTCGCCAGGTAGGCTAGTGTCCATCTCGTCAACCATGTTAGTAGTCGATGACCTAGATCTTGAATCTATGACCTTGACTCATCTCGTGACTTGAAAGATCTTGGAAGCAAAAAATTCCCAAACAATTCTAAAAAATTTCCAAAAAAACCTTTGACACTTGACTCAAGACACAAGACTCAAAACCCTATACTCAAGACACAAATCCAAGACTCAAGATTCAAGACCCAAGACCTAAGATACAAGACCCTTGACCCAAAACCCAAGAACTAAGACCCTTGACCTAAGACCTAAAAATCTTGACCCTTGACCCAAGACCCACGAATCTTGACCATTGAGCCAAAACATAAAACCCAAAATCCTTGACCCAAGATCCTTGACTGTTGACCCAAGACACACGACTCTTGACCCTTCAACCCTTGACCTTAAACCCAAACAATTAAAAAAAAACTCTTAAGAAATAAGAAAAAAAAAATTATAAAAATTAATTATATCGATATTTATGTATGAAAAAAGGAGGTAACCATACCTCACTGCTCATTTCGTTCTGCTTGCTCTCAAAAACTTAACCGCATGCATTTTTAACCATGCACACAGCTCGATTTTTATTTAGGTATAAGTATGCTACTCAGAAATGTTTTAATATATGTGTGTGACCAATCCAAGCCCTTCATACGAGTAGCAACCACCTGACCAAATCATGTCATAATCATGGTATTGATTGCCATATAAAAACACATTTATTGACATACTTGGCATTAATTGAAATATCTACTACATGATAAGTTTAGTTATCAATATGCCACTTCAACGCGTACTATAATCAACAGGTATACAGCTGCACAAGAACTATAATATCTGCTATACACACAAAACATTATAAACACTGGTATCCACTGTTTCAAATAGTTAGATGTTTTGCTGGAGAGACAGTTGTTTTCAGCGTACTAAGTACCGAGGAAACCACATTACTCCTTTGTAAAATGAACGCCAGTAAAATATCACTGAGAGTTAGTACCAATCTATAAGTGGTTTTTAAAATAACATACTCATACTGCAAAAAAACAAAAGGCATGTTCATTCGCTGAAGCTAAAATGAATTGAAATCTTTTCGTGGAAGAAAGTGAAACTTTTGACGCTTATTTTAGCCGAAAATACTATTGAATATTGATGTAAAATATGGAATTACTTTGTGGAGAATAAGCTTCCTGTACCGGAATACTTAAATTTCTTTGTTGGTCGCGGAGCTCTTGGTTTCTGCAAATTATAATATTATAGTTGAAGTCATCTGTGTGACATGAATGTCGTAGTGTGTTAGTTGGCCATACATTGCAACTCTACTCGCAGAAAAACAAATTTATTTTCACGAAGAACAATGAAAATAAACGTAAATGAGCTACGCGTTTGGCTTTACCGTTAAATTAATTAATTACACTTCAGAGATCATTATTCGTGATGGTGCAGCTTTATCTTGTTGCGTCACCGAAAATACTCTGGGATTCATGATCATTCACTGAAATAAATGTAGTATGTAGCAAAGTTAAAAAAAAATTCCGTCTGTCATAATTACGACTCTTGAACTTAACAGGATAATACTTACATTTCAACATCCAACAGTAGTGTATTATAATATTTATGCATTTATGTGTAGTATAGTGGTTACCTTTCGATTAGGTACCACTGCCTACTAAGTTTGCCTGTTTTCCGTTTCATATTATTTTGATAGTTTAATGTTTTATAGCGTTCCACCGCTTGGTGCAAACAAAAGAGAGTATCAAGACGTCAACCACACTACTTAAACCAAGTGAGAACGTCTTTCCTAGACTGGAGTCCAATGCCTCCGTACCTCAGTCAGTCGCGAAAAACAGACGTCAATTCGAACGTGTTTAGTACAGCCAATCGAATTTGACATCATAACCATAGAGTCTGTATCTTAAGGAAATTTTTTTTCTATCTGATGGTTGCTTTAAACGTCCTCGTTTTATGCCGGAGTGCTAACAGAGGGCGGCTTACAACCTGAACGAAATATGTATAAAAGTTACAAACGCGTACACTTTAACCGGAATTCGAGCCCAGATACCCTCGCCGAACGGCGGAGTTCTAGGCAACTATGGCAATGAGGTCTGTGATGTTAAAAATTAAAATTCAGTGCAATCATCCATGAAGGTTTTCTGTATATTGAGTAAGTTTTCAGATATAACAGTCAAAATATATTTTTTTCTGGTTGAACTGAAGGGCTCGGAGTACTGTCTGCGGTAAGGAAAACGCTGCAAGAGTTATCTGAATAGTCTAATCATTTCGTAGGTAAAAAGATCGATGTAAAAAAAAAAAACAACAAATCACTCCACGCAGCGTGCAGGTGGGTTCCGAGGCTAGGAAATAGCGTGCCCCAAGGTTGGCGAGATATGCACAGCGTGCTACACGATCATTGGGATATTAAGAGGGGGAAAAGGAAAATCAGACAGAGAGAAAATACTACTCCCTGCCTCGTAAAGTTTTCGTAGCTTCAACCCCAATAGCCTGCGTTTTCATGTCTACTGCCAGCGTCTTCCATTTCCCTTCTGTTGCAGCCGTTCCCGAGGGAGAATTTCTACGACGACGAACAGGAAATGGATGTTGATAGTCGCGGCGAATAGAGACGGCTAGTGCGCACGTCGTCGACAGCAGTGACCCAGAAACGACACAGAAATGTCAGAGCGGTGCTTGGGTAGCGAAAGCAAATGCAATAATCGGAGAAATGAAATACACGTGTGGGAAAGGACTGACAGGTAGTTCGTGAACCCGTCAACACCGGCATTAAAATACAACTGCGTACTCCGAAATAGTTTCTACTTCTACGAAATAATTTCAACTGCCATTGCGTGCGGAAAGAAATGAGCGAGTGAAGAGATTTGAGCGGCTCTTAACTTCGAGGTCATCAGAGCCGATGAGAGTGAAGCGAGGTGAGTATGGAGCAGCCCCGGAATGAAAGGGCGGGGGAAATGGGAGGTCCCCGAGAAAACCCGTCGATCAACGGCATCGATCGGCACGATTACCTCTTGCGAAAATCCAGTGTGAATCGGCCGGGGATTGAACCTAGTTCGCCTTGGTGGGAGGCGAACAGTCTAACTGACAGGAAGAAATAAAAGCTTTACAGCGCGAAGCTAAGCCCGCAACGTGAATAGCTACATTAGAAATAGTTTTAAATGGAAGCCATCATGAATCGCAGAACATCATGTTGTGTTTCCCTAACTGTCGGCGGAGGCACAGGTGGCTGAGCGGTTAGACTACTCGCCTCCTACCAAGGGGAACCGGGTTAAATCTCCAGTCAGGTCACTTCAGGATTTTCGCATGTGAGAACAGTGCCAGACGATGCAGCTGATCGGCCGGTTTTCTCGGGGATCTCCCGTTTACCCCGCCCTTTAATTCTGGCGCTGCTCCATACTCACCTCCATCACCCTCATCGACTTTCAAGAGTCGTCCCAAATCTATTCACTCACTCACCCAAACTGTCGGCAGCAGATCGTCATACTGAACAGAACTGCATGCTCGCGTGATCAACATACACAATATTAATAGTGCCTTTGTTTTACATTTTTACGCATTTCGGTCCATGAGGTAGAGGGAAACTAATTTGCCCTTTCGCTGCTCCTGAACTTGAGCAAAGCAAATTGTTTAGTGAATTGAAATTTCCGCACTTCCAACTACCATCTCTCTTCTTTCTGCCCATGATAAACCAAGAAATGTCAAGAATCGTGTAAAATCAATATGAGTATACACAGATATCAATTCGGGAATGAAGGCAAAGAATGTTTGAACATGTCAATAGGCGCGGTCTAATAGGCATTGTATTCGCGGTAAATGTTGATATAAGCTGTTCACGGTAAAATAATCAATTCTGAAAACCCTGCTGAAGATCTACTTGTATTTACGTTGTGTATTCTTCCGCCTTATGTAAAATTAACATTGCAATGGGTCTCACCACTTTATTCATGTGTCTGTTAAGTGAAACTGTGAAATTATTAGACAAGTAAATATTTTACAAATCTGCTATTTTTATACTTCGCGATGTTTTAAAAATAACAGGATACGAAAGAAATAATTTAAGTTATCACAAATGGTTACCTGATACTTTTTATTTGACGTTAATGTATGGAACTACTTTCCCTCCATCGTTAACAACTTTACTGGGCGTATGTCACTCAGTATGCTCGAGAAATATATGCAGGTAGGAGCAGTGACATTTTTCTAAGGTTGATTTCAAAAGTGCTCACTTTATCGTGAACAGTCTTTATATCTATTCTATCTAAACGTGGGCATGAATTTTTAGTTTATTCACAATAACGTCCTATTGTGTGCACACCCAAGCATTTTGCTCTCGCGCCGTAGCATATCAAACCATGGACTATATGTGAGGTAGACAGATATTTTCGTCTTGGAGCATGCACCCAACACTGGCCCAAGAACTACCAGTACAAATGTCAATTTCGCGTGTATTAACAACGATGTGACGCTTGTTAACATTTGGTTTAAAATAAAACCTGCTCTTTACAGGTGGAAAATAACATTTTGCGTTACTTCATTACAGAGTATTTGCGTTACAATTTAGTCTAAAGTAGTGCACTAGCATAACAAAACACTTGACACAGGGAGTGATATTTGTGTAGCTGGCATGATCACGCTACCTTCATATTCACTCTTTGTATCTAGTATCTCGGACGTCGTCGGTGATTTTCATTCTCTGGTTTTTTAATCACATGCCCGACGAATACCTGTCCTCAATATGCACATTACCGACTCCCTACTTTCTATTTTAAGTACTTCGTGGGAGTATGTGAGCAAAATAATAACAGCTATTATTATGTGCATACTGCACCGAGGCGACCTATAAACTATATATATATATCCGAAACCCAAAAATTAAACATTTATGTTTAAATACTTATGGTGCAAACGTTTTATTGAGAAATATACGACATAATTACTTTTCTGACTACCGAAATAGTCCTATTGAAACCAGCAAGAAATGATTATTGAAATGTCTCCTGATTAATACTATAAACGAACAAAACATGTGCGTGTGTGTGTTGTATCAAAGATATCAACCAGTACGTTTATAAAAGGCGATGTCACACACGCCTTTAAAGTGCGATATATCTCCCGTCGCACTAGTAAAACGCAGTATGTTCCTTGATGAAATACACATTACACTGGAGTGTAGAGATAACCGCTATTACAGTAAGGTTCCCTATCGCGGATTAAATGTGGAAAAGTATCTCGTACTAGAGGCGCCGCCGTGATATAATATTTAAGTAAGAAATGACAAAATTTAATTCCCGTAGTATAAAATAATGATTATTGTCTAGGGAACAGTAACGTGTTCGCGGCAAAACCTCGGACTTTTTCTAGTAAACTATCACAATACGAAATACGTGCGTAAGAATAAGGTTACGAATATGTCTGCACAAATCACTTACATCAAGTTTTTTAGTTCTAAAAAGTCAGTACTTCAAGTCCCGAGTATGCTATCAAGTAGTATTACGACAATGTATTTTAGAGCTATCGAACTAGTTTCTATGTCACGGACATAATCCCTAAGACATCCAAGAAGGGTCGTTTACATGAATCATCATCTTATCTGTTTCACTAACAGCTACGATAACTGTCCCAAGTTTTGAAACTGCGACGTGACTGGCTACAATACCAAAGCTATTACGAAACATTGACAGAATACCCTAGCATGCAAGGTGGTCACGTCAGGCGATAAATGTCAACGTGTCTTCAATACAAACTGGTATAACAGCTGGTACGCAAGGGCACTGAATATATAGCACCGTCTAATATAGCCATTAGCGATAATGGATGCCGACGACCCTCTCCCCCTGTGCTCTTACGACAAGGAATACGACATACAATGTATTTATTGAAGTGATTCCACATTCTCAGAAATATATCAGGGCGCAGAGAAATAAGTAGTACAGTATAAGACCGTGAGGAATAGGAATCCCACATCGGGAACAATACAAGTGCGTTTTTGCAATTTTTTTTTTCCAATCCTGTTATATGTCAGATGTTATTTTGCATTTATTATCGTTCCCTGTTTAATGGCATATAAGTTTAATAAACACTAACATTATCCTACGTAAGTACTATCCTCGGCACTGGACCCTTTATACCTGAGTTACACTTCGCTATCGGTCTACAAGGTCTATCCGAAGACTACAAGAATAGCTTTTAGCAATTTTGTACGGCCTTACACTCTTCACGTATCCCGCTTAACGCACTGAAGGCTAGCAGGACGAAGTCATACATATTAATGAACTTGCAAACTTCACCTAACGTTCTCCTTCCAGGATGTAACGCGGCAACAGGGCCTTAGTACGAAGAGGAGAGTGTGTGCCTTTAGCTATCCCAGTGGGAGAAGGAAAATTCTAAGTGCATAGTCCAACTACGGAAGCACCGTGTCTGACCACTATAGGGCTATCGATGAAAAGGAGATGAAAAAAATGCAATACTTAATCAACCACTTGATAACGTTTCCTATTCGACGAAGAAGAGGATAACGACTCGCGAACATAATTCGTGTTGAAGGGGGCCGTCAAATGATCCCGGGGATAACACGTAGTCCCAGAAAAATTTGTACTACCACCTCCATCAACGCCATTCTCACATAACCTAGATATGGGGGACAAACACAATCAAAACTGTACAAGGTAACCAAAACTGGCTCTAAAAAGAAATACACCTTAATGTGGAATGGTCATACCATCCCATCCCTAAAGTGATAAAAAATTATTCGGTTTGTTTAATACATTATTTTGTGTTATATCTTTTTTATTTTATATATATATATATATGAGCAATATTTCAGAAAATAATATTCCACTTATAAAATACATGTAACGATAATTATACATAAAAACATTAATCTTTAATAATGTTCCTTTCTGGTTAACACATCTGACGTGCCGAAAGAGGCACTCCCTCGTGTGCGACCCGACCAGATGCCAAAATGGTAGTTGTTTAATAACAGTGTTTACAAAGTAGTCGCCACAGACGATTTCGCGTTTTGGAAACACCTCAAAGCAACCATTCGTTTGTAACCATTTGTCACAAAAAAAAAAAAACGCTAGAAACGTGATGTCTTTGCAAGCTAAAATAAATAGTTTCCTTATCCCTCAAAGGAATCCACTTTATAGTGTTATCTGCCGCCACTTAAAAATGCTCAAATTTCAACTAAAATATTTGGCACACAAAAGCCAAAAAAGGCACTAAACCTTCCAGATTTACAAACAAACATACATACATGCATGCATGCATGCATATATACATGCATACGTGCATCCATGAATGCATGCATACATACATACATAAATTCATAAATACATACATGCATAAATACATACATACAAAAATATATAAATATATATTCATATAAAAAAGTTTGCAAAGTTCCCAAATGGATATATTAAAATTTATCTGTCATCGGAAGGGCCAAAGACGAGACAAATATTTAACTTGTGATCATGACAGCCCCGCTCTCTCTGCCTGCCAACGCGAAACGGAGATGCTGAGATAGGATTCTCCCCCAAACCCCTTCTTCGACAGCCTTACCACCACTTTTCATAATTCTTGGTAACAACGAACACCGAAGTGTCCAGAAGGAATACCAAAACAACGTTACTCCGGCCAATGATAATTCAGCGAACAATTATATTTAGTGTATAAAGCTTGATGCAATATAGAACGTATACCTCAATAGCGTAAGTGTAGTAAGCACATATCTTACGTAAGGCTCTTAACTATTCACAATATAGAACGTATGCGTAATTTGCACCAGCGTAGTAAGCAAATATCGTGCCTAAGACTTTTAACTATCCATAATATAGAACGTATACGACATTTACGTAAGCGTAGTAAGCATATGTCTTGCATAAGGCACTTAACTATTCGCGTTAAGATTTTATACACTAAATAATAATGGATACAAAAATATTAATTTGTAGTAAAGTTTATTGCGGCTGTTCGTCCACTATTACAATGTCTACACATTATGTAACTACTACTATAATTATTTTTCTCTTTTTAAGGGAATTTATAAAAATTAATATTGGTTTTAAAATGTTTTTTTTTTTACAGCCAGTTAATTTATTAAAACATGTAGTCGGTTGTTCAGATATAACTACCAAATATATGAATCGTTATTTGTTTTTTTTTTATACATTATACGAAATACAAGTAATTTACACAATCCTAATACAATAACAATTGATATACATATGTATAATTACACCGTGCACTTACAATCGTGGAATTAGGCGGTAGTGTTACGGTAACTCGTCTCAAAAATGTGTCGGCTGATTTAAACCACATCAATTTTGGTTTGTAGATTTCATCGGTTTCTGCCCCACTCTTCTCAGATTTCAGGATTTTTGCCAGTTCTTCCCGGTATACAGTTCTTATGGTTCTGATTCTTTTACGCAAACTTTATACTGTTTCAACTAAACCCACCTGTTTCACTTCACTTACAAGTTTATTAAAAGCAGCTTCGCTTCAAAGTTTGCAAGAATACTCACTGAACCTGATATTCTACGGTATATAATATTTTGCGTACATTTCCAAGAATTTGTGTACGTCAATCCCACTCCACTTCCTCATTTTGAGCACAGCGCACTACAATCGATAGAACTAAACCACCCTGCATACAAAGTTGGTAACGACGGAAGGGAAGTAGTTCCATGTCCATGCCTTAGCGTTGAAATAGAAGTGTTAGATAAGCATTTAGGAATTCTGAAATTATTCATTTTGCTTTATGTTTTTTTTGTGCCAATAAGTGCAAAAATTAGCAACCATATTTTCACAAGTTAACTTAACCGACGCATGAACAAAGTAATCTGGCCCATGGCAATGTTAATTTTACATATGGTGGAAGAATACACAACGTGCATACAAGTAGATCTTATGCCAGGCTTTCAAGAATGCTCGGTTTATCACGAACAGGCTATTCACGAATTCGAAGCATCATTTACTTGGTTGATTACAGCATGAATTGATTGTTAACTGCCGCCAATAATGTTAACTAATATTTGGTGATATACACTCATTTCCATTAAAAAATGTTACATCAAGAAGAAATTCAAAAGCCATCTTGTTAGTGTCATGGTATGGACACAAGAATTAAGATATTACAATGTCGCCACATCATGACAATATCCCACCAAACATGCGCAAAGCATAAATTCTTACAGTACATGACTGGTGGGAGTAAACCTGGAGTTGGGAGATGTGGGGTTTGTGGTGATACAGGCCAGTTACAAAAAAAACCGCGATGATTTGCTGTTGTTAACTCTTAGCCAGAGGTGTGTGATGGCATGTGCAAACATCGGTTCAGTGTTTAAAGCTTGGTTCTGTCAAGCTAAATAAATTCCTTCCAGGGATGTTTCCTTCAGGCACGAACAGTACCTTGTGGGACCGCCTCGAACCTGGATGCAGGCGTCGATAATATCATGTGACAAATCAAACAAACATCGCATTGTTACCTGCAATATATTTACCCAACGTATTCCCATTAATGCTACATATTACTGAACTGGCACTCTATATAAGCCTAGTCTTACAAATGTCAGATAGACGACAACTAAGGTGACCGGAGGGCCATGGAAATCCTAAAAAAAAAAAAAAAAAAAAAAATGGTGTAAACATTTTTGGGCAATCAGATACGTGATCAGGCGACCATTACCTTCCTGTAAACTCGTTCCAGAGCATTAAGCCTCGATAAGCAAAATATGAGGCCGCAATATTTCTTCAGCATACTACTGTAAGTTCAATGAATCTCGTACAACAGGGGCCACGGTGGCCGAACGATTAACACGTTCACCTCCCACCAAGGCGAACTGGATTCAATCTCCGGCCGTGTCACCGGATTTTCGCAAGTGGGAATCGTGCCGGATGATGCCAGGTCGGTGAGTTTTCTCGGGAATTTCAAGTTTCCCCTGCCCCTTCATTCCGGCGCCGTCCATATTCACTTCAATCACCCACATCGGCTCTCAAGACCTCGCTGTTGAAAGCTTCCCAAATCTCTTCACTCACTCGTACAACTAACAGTGGAGAACGAAGATCACACGCAAAGAATCCACAGGCCATAACGCCGGTAGAAGGTTAGTTTTGCCGTTATAAAGTACGACACGGATTGCAACGCTCATCTGCGTTCCTGCAGACTATGGCACGGTGGCCACACGTTCCCAAAGAAAGTCGTGTTCGACGCTGAAGACAATAGGCCCACAGCAGTAGCGGTGGGAGCATTCTAACCTAACGGGAAAGCCGATTTTATTAATCAGATTTACCCTTTGATATCAAATTGATTGAAAGGGTTAAATTCTAATCCGATATAAAATTCTTAATCTGATCTTAATCTGATCAACAATTTCTTAATCCGATATTAATCCTATCAATTTTTTTATTGTGAGTTTGGTGCAAGAGAGTGCCAAGGGTCAAATTTATTAGTTTATTTCTTTCTTTTTGTGGATTGGAAGCAGCTCTGGTAGATGTTGTCAGCACTACGACTGACACTCGGATGAGGTGTGGCGTGTTGGGAACAGGGTATAAATGTGGTGAGTTATGTGCAAGAGTGGCATAAGTGTATTTTTTTTTGTTTGGTAGTGATGTTGCTCTTAGACGCTGTAGGTAGATACGCGACATTGAAAGATAATATTATTCCAAATGAAAAAACAGCATTACACGAAAGAAAAATGAGTTTTTAAATGAGTTCTACGTATGATTAAATAACACTTGTTGTACAAGTAGATATGTCCTGTGTTAATGCTAGCAGATCATAGGAAGTAAATAACAGAGTGGTACGACTTTCACAAAGTTTGTTGTATGAGTGTATGTCATCACGCCAAGAAGCAAAGAAAGATACCCAGTTATCTCGCCATATTCATGATGCCCCAGTTCCCTTGGCTGTCGGAATATCTGTTTACAAATAAACAAGAAGTAAGGAAATTATTCGGGTTTGGGCGCTGTGTTGACTACCATTGGAGTATACAACTAGAAGATCAGATAGCATGTGAAGTTTTGCATGGGATGGGAAAAGGAGAATGAGTTTACATTCCTCCTGTTCTGACATTAGGTCGGTTTATATTTTGTGCTGCGGATAATATTGACTTCCAAGAAAATACACTATATGGGAAGGGAACCCTGCATGGAACTGTTATGGTAGGCTATCAAGAATTACAAGAAGATAACAATAGAGTACCTCTCGTGTTAACTCAGTCACGTAGTGAATATCTGAGAAAAATTGGCTATAAAGAACAATCACCAGCACACTTGAAAACTTCAAATAATGTACACATTCTGTGCCAGTTTTAAATTGAACACTGAAATGTACAGTAACGTGTTGGAAGGAGGCAAATTAGATAACACTGCTTAGTTGCTATCAGCTGTATTTTTATTGACTGAGCATCATGATAAAGAACCAGATGAAAGTTTTCTGGAAACAGACTTATAGAATGTCGGTCTATCTGTACCTAACCATGCACACACTTGATCGGCATACAACTTCTTAGTAGGTTCAGTACGTCACAGAATTCGGGCACCTGCACTTTTACGCATTGCTGCATCCCGTACATACAGTCAAACTCAAATAAAATTCATGAAGACCTTTGATAAAATTAATACCATTGTGCAAGGTAGTCAAAAAATTGTTAATTGATTAACATGCATAAAAAAGAAAACGTTTAATATACGTCCATTCGCTCGGGAGCTCAGTGAAGTACTGACTTGGATATAGGACTTACATCAATGTCTAACCTACGTTGAGAGCAAACATAACCTATGTTTGGTTATAGACCGATGTAAAAAAAAAACAGGAAATTTTAATGAAAATAAAAGTGGCAAATGAACACAAGTACATGAAATTGACTATAGTCTGTTCACGACTGGAACAGACTTTTGAACAACATCTTAGTCATCAGCTGCATGCATCATTACTACAAACAGTGACTGGCGTGGGTACAGTTATTTGGCAGCATGGAGAGAGAATATAGTTTGAGTGTTTTAACACATATTTTTTTGTCTATTGCTTAAAAATGGAAGTAGGAAAGAATAAGAGAAAGTCTGTTCCAGTCGTGAACGGACTATAAACACATGATGAAATCGCTCCTCTCCCAAAACACATCCGTCCGCCTTAGAGGTCAGTCAATGAATGACTGGATCGTATGATGTGCAACTGCTTATAAGCTGTTATATATATATAATATATATACACATATATATAATATATATGTGTGTGTGTGCACGCGCGCGTGTATGAGCGTGTGCATGTGTGTGTGCATGTGTGTGTGCGTGTGCATGTGTGTGGAACATGGCTGAGTTGAAATTTACGTCTGACAGAATCTATTTCCCTATCAAGCTACTATTAACGACTTGATTACAATATTTGTCCTACAACTACGTGAATTAATCGATAATTTTTTGTAAAGAAAGATTTACATTTAGTGATAGAGTTGAATTTTTTCCAAAGAAGTTTTCAATTATATTTTATGATTCTTATATAAAGTATGACTGTGTACCACAACCTGATGGAACCACGGTAAGCAAAAACCCGGGTAAAATTCAATCACTGGAATGACCCTTGAAAAATACAACTGTATTACAAACAAATTCCAAATGGGATTGATTTAAATCGAAAAGCACAATATTTCAAGTTAAGATTTATTGATTCATTCCAATTCATGAGTGCCTCTCTGGAATTTTGGCAGGTATTTGCTGGCTGCGCAATTGAGTATAACCCTCTCTATGTTTCCAGACAACACCCAATTAGAATATGAAAAACAGAAGGGAGTTTTGCTTATGACTTTGTTAAGTCGCCAGACAGTCTGATGTGCAAGTTACTCCCTCCAAAGGACGCATTTCATAATGCGATGAGAGGCGAAGGCATTAGCGATGAGGATTGCGCTAATATCCAAGCCACATGGAATGTGTTCAACTGCATAAACTTGCTGCAGTATGTCATTCATTACTTACTTGATAAGTGTACACACTTGATTGCTGGCTGAGGTTTTTGAGAATTTCAGGCCCGTATGTTTGGCTCATTATGGTCTTGACCCCGCCATGTATGTCACAGCTCCATCTATTTCATGGGACACTTAATTGTCAATGAAACATGCACAGCTAGAGCTGTTGACTGACCCAGACATGTATCTTTTTGTAGAATGCAGGGTAAGGGGCAACACTGCTCAGGTTTCAAAAAGAAGTGCGGAATCCAACAATATTTTTTTGGGTGAGGACTACGACCCCAGTGCGGCATCGAAATATATATGCTATTTCGACAGCAATGGGTTGTATAGTCATACGATGCGATCAAAGCTTCCGATCGGCAATTTTGAGTGGGCTGAGGCTGAAGTGTTTTCAACATGGGATTTTGAAACATAGTTAATGAAGGTGACACTTGTTTTTTCACAGAAGTTGATCTTTTCTGGAGGAGTGTCATGATACACTATCTGATCTGCCGTTGGCCCCAGAAAATGGCATACCCCCGAATGGCTCATATGAGAAAATTCTTTTAACACTTGCGCAGCGGAATAAATATGTTATACACGGGGAAACACTGAGGGAGTATTTGATGTATGGAGCCACACTTGACTCTGTGCATCGCATTTTCCTCTTTGAGCAGAAGGCTTGGATGGCTCTGTACATCGAGTTTAACATTGAGAAACGTGTCCAGGTTGGGAACGAATTCTAAAAATCGTTTTTCAAGTTAATGAATAATTCAGTTTATGAAAAAACCATGCAGAATGTCACTGTAAAGGGACATCACAGTCGTTGCGAGGTATGACACAATCTATGGGGCTGCAGAGCTGATAGGATGTCCGAAATTCCAGGCAACACAGAATATCGATGAAAACTTTGTTCTTATTGAGATGTCAGAGAGTTCTGTTGCGTTCAACAAACCTTTGTACACTAGTGTTGTCATTCTTGATCTTTCTATATTAACCTTCTACAAATTTCATCATCAGTACATGCATACAAAATTCTTCTGCCAGCCTTATTGTGACACAGATTCCTTGGTATATTCAATTGCTTGTGAGGACATCAATAAAGTAATTACCCCAGATTTAAAGTCGCGGTTTGATATATCTAACTATACGCTCGATAACCCGCAAGGATTCCCTCACGAGAACAAAGTTCGTAACGGAGTGAAGAAAGATGAATGTGCTGGTAGCGTCATCACACACTTTGTGGGTTTACATCGCAAGCTTTACGCATACATTGTTTGGAATGAACAATGTATATGTAAGGCGAAGGGCGTAAAACCTTATGTGTTACAGTCACTCAGGTGCAAGGATTATTGAGATTGCCTCGAAAATTGCACGAGGGCTTCGGGGACCCAATATCAGTTTAATTTGCGTGCTCATCAAGTCTACACCGAATGTGTAACCAAGGTAGTGTTGTCAGGTATGGATGATAAGCGGTACACTGAGGCAGATGGAACATCAACCTTACCTTGGGGGCACTACAGGATACCTAAGTTTTTTTTTTATTCTCCTCCCTACAATAGTTTCAGCACCACAATAGAGCCTACCCATGACACCACAACTGCCACCACCCCCACGCCACCGATTACGTTTATCTCCCAACACTACCACACGCACCTCCTGTTCCACAAACATTATCACAACTAACTATTGCTGCCCACAATGTCTACAACATGTATTGCATTACCATTCAATGCTGCTTTTCCCCCTGTTAGCCTATCTGTAAGGACTATCTGTATCAAGAATACAACTGTATTCAATACATAATAATAATAAAGTTACAATGTGACAAATCATCTACTTAAAACTGTGTGCATGTGAGTGTCTGTTACATCTTGTCGTCGGCATGCGTGAGTGGAAATAACCCTGGTTTGACAAATGAACGCCCCTCTGTACATAATAATGTAAATAGTTGCTGTAAATAATATGCATATACCCATAGTTTAACGTAAAAATGACGATCTTCAGATTGCTGTATTATATTTGTAAATATTTGGGTAATCATTTTTCGTACATATTTTTTTGATCTTGTAATCTGTCAGACAATTTTGTAACAATAGTAGTAGCAATAGTAATATCAGTAGTAATAGTAGTGGTAGTAATAGGTTTAAGGTGTAAATAACATTAATGGGATGTTCGGTAGTTAAAACTATCAAATTTTATTGATAGAATGTCTTGTTTTTGATAAAAATGCATTGTTTTTGTTAAAATGTCTTTGAAAAATTATTTTGGTACTTAGGTTTGTAATATAAATGTTGAATATTGCAGTCTCTGGTTTTGTTTTAAAATATGTCAAAAATGTTTTATGTATATATTTGTAAAAAATATGATTCGAAATGTCTTTTAGTGTGTGGTTATTTTGTGTGACCATTGTAAGTATTTTAACTCTTAATGATGATTAAAAAAAAGAACTTTGAATAAAAATTTTATATGTAAAAAATTGAATTCTATGACTTGTTATTTATTAGTTTGAAAATTTACCCTGTGTCATTACTTTGTGAATGGTTCCAGACATCATAAGTACTTGTATATTAAATGTTTAAATATGCTTACGGCGAGTGGGAGTTGATAAGTTGTTAGAGGTTTGTTGAAAAGATTTTAAAGTTAGAATATCTGTTTGCTCACTTTTTCAAAGAGAAAATTTACAAGTTGTTTGCTTGCAATTAATAGGGGAGAAAAACTAAAATTTCAAATAAACACACTCAGAATAGCTGAGGAGAACTTACGAAAAAAATTATGGGGAGAATCGAACATGTCTGAATGAACTTTTGAAACATAAGGAACATAATTGTATCTCGAGAAAACTTTGCCGGGTCGCTGGCCAACTTGAAGGGCCCTAGGGAATTTAACGAAACCGAACGTCACAACACAATGTTTACCCACTGTCCTACAACTCTACAGCTTGGAGAATCTAACAAACTTTTAAAATAAAAATCGTTTCCTCACAGCATCAAGATTACAACTGCTGCAGCAGAAGAATAAATACGAAGATGCTTGCTGGTAAAAACACAGTCATACTTTATATAAGAGTCAGAAAATATAATTTAAATACATGCCGTGCCCAACACAACGCACCTCAGTCGAGTGCAAGCGTCGTGCTGACACCATCTATCAGAGCTGCTCCCCAACCCACAAAAAGAAAGAAAGAAACTAATAAATTTTACCCTTAGTACACTCTTGCACCAAACACACAATACAAAAAATTTTATCCGATTAAAAAATCAACCCGTTCAATCCATTTAACTCTTTCATAAATTTAACCCTTTGAATTTTGATTAACCCTTTCAATTTTTGATTAACCCTTTCAATCAATTTAGCCCTTTGATATCAATTAAGGCGGCATCCCCTTTGGGTTAGAAGGCCCCCGCCCCTACTACTGCCGACACCACTGCATATGCAATCCAAGCACGATGAACGAGCTACTTCACCTACTCGGTTAGCCCTGATATTTACTACCGGTCTGATATCTCCCAAAACTTGGCAACGGGCGGTTTCCATAAGGGCGGTCTAACCGCGTGTTATCACGTTTGCATCGAAACTCAACACCACTCCGTGCATCCAGCAGAACATAGTAACATTCCTAAAGGTTGTTCACGGTAAAGTGAGGACTACTGAAATCAACTTTTGGAATATTACAGCACCCTTCCTGTGTGTATTTCAAGAGGCACACTGACTCGTGCGCCCAGTGAAGTTGGTAACGACGGGAGTGAAGTATTTTCTTTTGCTTCCTGTTATATAATTCGTACAGGCGTAAGAATCAGAAAATTACTAAATATTGGCTTTTCTAATAATTTCACAGATACCTTTGACCGACGCGACGCACGAATAAAGAAAGTGTTCAGGCCGACGAAAATGTCAATTTTACTTTGGTAAGAATACACACTGTGCATACAAGTATATAGTAAGCATGGCTTACAAAAATGCTCAGTTTACCGTGAACTACCTATAAAACAAACAATGTACTATGAAATTTCTCCTACACCGGTTTGTCAACTATTCTTCGTGCATTCTCATCGCGCAAATAAACCTAACCACTTACGAAAAAAAGCTGTCATCTGGGAGAGTGGGATGGATACACATCGACCAACCTCTTCACCAAACGGGCGCGACGTCTATGCGATTATTGCCACTGAAGACTAGATGTCACATGGTGAACGCAGCTACAGTAAAACAGTTTTTCTAATGTCCATATTGTAGTGTAAGTCATACTCAGAAAAAGCATTTGAAAATATATTCACGCATACTGAAAAGATTCATTTCCCTAAACTGCAATTATTTCGATTGTTCAAATTGTTACAACGGAAGTTTCTGGGTACAGGAATTCCGGCAAACGCGAGGTGATGAGCACATGCCTAATAATCCATACTAATATTATAAAGAGGAAATGTCAGTTTATTTGTTTATATGTATCGAGTAATCTCGGAAACTACAAGGCCGACTCTCATAATTCTTTCACTATTAGAAAGCTGCATTCCTACAGATGGACATAGGCTATATTTAATTTTAAAAAATAAAAATCCCTTGAGAAATTTTAAAATTTGTAAACCAAGTCGGAGAAAAATGAGCAACTTGGCTGCTTTCTAAGCATGCGTTAAACAAACCATTTTTTGCAGGTAGTCACGGGTAGTCACTAGTAGTAACAGGTAGTCACGAGTAGTTACGGATAGTCACATAACACCTGAGCGAAGCGAGAGCGGGCTGCTAGTTATGCAATAAAGTAAAAGGACTGCCGCTAGTTTCCAGTAGCTGTCCCCTGCATGTGTGCACGCCTGTTCAGTCTATTGCACCAAAATGCATCGGGCCACTGTCGCCATAGGTAGTAGGCCTACCATGTTTCTGTGCCTCGAACATGACAAAACACGCATACAGTCCATTCATGGTCACTACCAACTTTTCTGAAGCCCTGCTAAAGTTCTAGTTTCAGGTTATTCTGGTTATAAGGGACAACGCACCGCATTCGTGCGCACTCAGATTAATGATATTTTGCATAGGGGCTAAGAAGTATTTCTTACCAAGCATTACCGACAAACCTATTTTCTCTCTGGTTGAATTCACTAGCGTCAAAATAGTTATCCGCTAAAAAATAAAAATGAAAATCGGATAAAGGAAAACAGAGTTACAGCCTATTTTATGAATCCAGCAGTGCATTTTTTAATGACCGCCATTTTGAAATGATGTCACTGTGAAAGTGGCACCGAAGCATTTCTGTATCCCGGAACATAAAGGAACACAATAAAATTGGTCTCTTCCTTTCTTCTCGAAGGAGCATACGGATAACAATTTTCTATCCTGAGGTCCCGGACTAAAAGGCAAAGATGAGCTGCATGTATATGTATGCTGTCTACGGTAAACTGAGCACTTTTGAAAGCCCTGCTTCAGATATGCGTGTATGAGCATTGTGTATTCTTCCGCCATATGTAAAATTAACATTGTCACGGGGTTGATTACTTTATTCATGCATTAGTCAAATGAAAGTAATAAATTATTAGACAAGTAAATATTTTACAAATCTGTTAATTCTTGCACTTAAATGAATTGAAAAAAATAAAGAAAAATAAATAACTTCACAACTTCAGTTTTCACACATGTTTACTTTTCAATTCAACGCTAAGAAATGGAACTACTTTCCATCCATCGTTACCAACTTTACTGGGCGCATGTCATTCTGTACGCCGGTTAAAATATATGAATATAGGAGCAGTGATATTTTTCAAAGGTTGATTTCAAAAGTGCTCATTTTATCGTGAACAGCCTTTATTCCATGTTAAGTAGCCTGTATCGGAAGTTTCATACCTAAATATATTGTAAAACACTCGTATTAGCCCTTTATAGCTTTGGAAAAATTCACATTAGAAACGGAAACAGAATAAGGAAACTAGGATAAGGACGAAAAAATTTCTCAAGGCTGGTGCCTACTAAACCTGCAGCGACAGAGTTTAAATGGGGGAATCAATGTTATAGGCTGTTCACGGTAAAATGAGCACTTTTGAAAGCCCTGCCTAAGATCTACTTGTATGCAAGTTGTGTATTCTTCCGCCTTATGTAAAATTAACATTGCCATGGGCCTCGAAACTTTATTCATGCGTCGGTCAAGTGAAATTGTGAAATGATTAGAAAAGAAAATATTTTACAAATTTCCTCATTCTTATTCTTCGATGCGTTAGAAAAACAGAAAGCGAAAGAAATAACTTAGGTTATCACGAACGGTTACCTAACACGTTTTATTCGACTTTGAGACATGGAACTACTTTCCCTCTATCGTTACCAACTTTACTGTATTCATGTCACTCAGTGCACCCGTTACAATATATGCAAGTAGGAGGAGTGACTTTTTTCTAAGGTTGATTTTTAAAGTGCTCACTTTATCGCGAATAGCCTTTAAACAGATTCCCACTAAATTGCTCAATTTTTAAAGACAATAGTTTTAAACGAAACGTATTATAGGCGACATTTTTTGCCAAATTAGATTTTTTTTCTAAAATTTAACATTAAAATCTTTATTTTACATGTATATATATATATATATATATATATATATATATATATATATATATATATATATATATATAACATTTCCAACGTGACAGTAATTTTTTAAGAAAGTTGTATTACTTTTTTTTTTTTTTTTAAGTTATCTTTAAAATGTATGCATAGAGAAGGCATTTCATCAACACTAATTCTTCTTTTGACCTGCACGGCTACCCTCTTGGTAGGCAAAACATTTAAATGGCATTCGTAAGCAGGCGCTGCTCAAAAATATCAAGCATTCCCCAATGAGAACTACACGATTGAAGCCCTGTCGGCGGGGGCGGGGGTAGATGGTGCTATCGGCTGCTCGCACCGACCACTCATCACTGGCTACCGCACTTGGAAATTGACAGCTTACTGCGGGAACTGTCTGACTGTTCGCTTTCACTGGTTTGTGGCCCACGAGGGATGCTGCAGAGGATACAGCTTACACTGGCGGAAACCTCTGTAACGAAAGCCCACGTATGTTCCTGTCATTCGTCCTGACCCAAAGGTTTATCGAAACATTTGCCTCCCAGCTCGATACCCCTCAACACCTCCCTCAACACGCATCCCGCATATTACGGAGAAAAATATTTTAAAAATACCTTCTCTTTATTTGGTGAAGTCTCGTGCTAGTCATTTTTTTTGGGCAAAGGCTTTTCCAAAAAATATACCTCCACAAGAAATAAAATTTAAGATGTATAATTTTGCAACGATCGAAAATTCTACGGTGCCACATATTTGTTCCCTCTCCCCCTGGAAGCTCAAGTCCCATTTAGATTTTTTTCCCCTTATGAGACACACACACACACACACTCTCTCTCTCTCTCTTCCCCCCTCTCTCTCTCTAATATATAATTCTTTTTATATTATTTTTATCTACAAACTTTTACTTTATTCTAACGTACTCAAGCTTTTCATTATTCTAGATTTTTATTTCGAATTATTTTCTTTTCGCGTTATACGCAGTGTACTTCCCACAACTAGACACCTAGACAAACTATCACAAGCAACAGTACTAAAACAAACTGGATTTTAAAAAAATTTCTGTAAACGGAAGGTGCAGACATAATAATAGCATTATAAACATCCAAAATGCGTCACCGGTACGAATATTTATTGGATTATTAAACATCATTGAGCTTTTAAGTATCGAGCCTCGTGGATTTCTACAAGTCTCAATGCAGTGACTATATTTTCAGTGCCCCGCCCATTCCCCAGCCAAAGGATTTGCTGCATATTGCAATACATCGCGATATCTGTTTAGGTTGACGCGCTAGAATCATACAACGCTATAAATGTTCTTCCAGCTCTTTCAGATGTTTATTTTGATTTTAAGTCTCACACTGTACATCTGTTAGTCCTTCCCAGCTATGAGACTGTTCGAAAATAAATGGCCGTTGTCGTAACTCACACAACTACTGCTGAGTTCAGGGATGGGTAAACATGACTTCATTATTCACGCAGCGACATGCCTGTGCCAACTATCCACACGAAACCCAGTCGTGCTCCTGAAGAGGCGAGTATGACGCGTCCCGGAAGGCACCTGTTGCGCTATCCCGGGTT
Organism: Dryococelus australis; assembly: GCA_029891345.1. Lineage (NCBI taxonomy): Eukaryota > Metazoa > Arthropoda > Insecta > Phasmatodea > Phasmatidae > Dryococelus > Dryococelus australis. The sequence goes on from CM056997.1 coordinate 132,385,882, forward strand.
TGAAGAGGCCTTAGGATGCCGCCTGCCTGGAGATTTTTTCCCGCCTTTGAGGCGGAGAAGTGCGGGAGCGATTAGGGCGACACTACGACGAGTATCACGAGCGGCATCACCGCTACGTGCGAGGTCCTCAACTAGCGGGCAGTGTTCTCGTGAGTCAGTGAAGAGATTTGGGCGGCTTTTAACACAGAGGTCTTGAGAGCCGAGTGTTCTCGTAGTGCTACGTTTACCTATGGGACTTTCAGCGGCGACCCTATTATGTTATTGGTGGAAAATCTGTAACAGGGTTCAATGCAGGACCCTTGCTTAGTTTTGTATGTACATGAAGCGTCATTTTTAAGATACAACGCTTAGAATTTTTTTGACGTGAATACGTCTTTAAATTTGCGACCATAGTGGGAGACAATACAGAAAATCCGATGATAACAAAATCGGGGGATACAGTTTGGCATTGCAGCTCCGAATCTATAGTCTACATTCGAAATTCAAATGATCAAAGAATATGCTACGTTGAGTAAGGACTGCGAAGCATCGGGAATGGGTTGGGTGGGGAAAAAAAAAAGGGGGGGGGGGGTAATTTTGAGTTTGTTTCGTCGCGTCTCATAACTTCCGCGTACTAGTATAACCTTTGACTAGGAGAAACTACGACGCTCGTTTAAGTTTCAATCGACATCTCTCGTCAAGATCAATCGATTGCGTGTATAAAAACATTTGTGTGGCATGGTTATGGTGAAATTGTATAAGTTTAATGTAAAAAAATTAAGAAAATTTAACACAATGTCGGCCTATACTCGTCAGAACGACAAATCGAAATACATAAATCGTATACGGTTGAAACGAACATCTAAAAAAACAATCCAGTGATACCCATAAACACCATATGATAGAGTGAAGCTACCTGTCTGTCTACTCTATATGCAATTCACTGTTTGTACCCCACGTTAATGTTTACGGCAGTCACGTATTTTCAGATTGCCAAGCGATGTATATTAAATAATCTACGTCTATTATTTTTTTTGGATTAGTTTAAACACTAACAAAACATTTCAATCGTTTCAGCGTCCAGTCAACGCACACAATTAACGAAATATCTGTTTACGTGAATAGCCGCTGGCGACTGGCGCCTGTCCGGTCCGAGAGCGGATATTATTACTGGCCCTGAAACATACGCTAGCGTCTCCTGCGATCAACGCTCAGGGGAAGATAGCACAATGCTTACTTAAACCATGAACATCAGTCAAAAGTGACAGTCATTTGGGCCGATGGTCGTGAGTAAAATGTGTTATAGATGCTCGGAGGAAAACGTATCTTCAGGTGCATGAACATGTGTAATCCGTAGTGGTAGTGAAATTTCGCGAAACGATTTCAAGACAAGTTACACTCCAAAAGACTGAAGGGTCGTTTACCTGTTTTGATTGGTTAAATTAATTTTGACACATGTTAACTGTCTGCATACGAATCGCATAGGAGCCGTGCCGATGTTACCGAATTCTTGGTGGCCCATTCAAATATGAAACATTCTTCTCAAGCAGACAGCAACAATGGTAATAGACAAACTTCTCTTGGGTGATTATAGTACTGAAGTCCATCGTGTACTCAAATCTTTTCGTGAAAAGTTACTAGCTCTAGTAAAATGACAATGCTGGGTCCGGGGAATAGAGCTTGAGAAGCTACTTCATACCTCACGCCAATCAGCTTCTGTTTTGTAAATTTTGGCTATGTGGGCTTTAACATCCTCTACAAGAGCAGAGGCTCCTTTCTATTTACTAACGATGGCTGCCTTTTACACAACTACCCATGCATTTCGTGACAACTTCCCGTGCATTTCGTAAGTTCCTGCACACAGCGGTAATAGTCTCACCAGGAGGAAAGAACTTGTAAAGGCTGTTCAATATAAAGTTAGCACTTTTGAAATCCAACTTTTCAAGCAATTTATGTTCCTGCCTGCATATATTTTAACGGGCACACTGAGTGACATGCGCCCAGTAAGGTTGGAACGATGAAGGGAATGTAGTTACATGTCGTAACATCGAATTAAAAGTGTTAAGCAACTAATTGTGATACCTCAAATTATTTCTTTAGCTTTCTTTGTTCTTTAATGCATCTAAGTGCATTTAAATATCAGGTTTGCAAAATATTTATTTTTCTAATAATTTTACAGTTTTGCTTGACCGAAGCATGAAAAAAGTTATGAGGCCGATGTCAGTGTGAATTTTACATAAGGCGGAAGAATACACAACTTGCGTACAAGTAGATCTTAAGCCCGGCTTTAAAGAGTGGTCAGTTTACCCTGAACAGCCAAAACATTGCGGGACATCAAACTTGGTTTTCAAAAGCGCTTGTTGTTTTCGCCAACATTCAATCGCTACCCACTTCAATAACAAAGACTATTTATAAATGCAAAATACTGCGACAAGGCAACAAAAACCTCGTCAACATTCCAGGAATATAATAAAGTATTCAGGTACCTGGCGCTTGAACTGCGGAGTGTTAGAAATCCTAGTTTTTTTTTTTTGACGAAACTATTGGACGTGTCTTCAGTATATTTCCCTACGAAAAGATATACACCAGACGAGGAAAGAATGGTAGGCCCCTACTTTAAATTTACCACGAATACTGGAAATATTATTTTGGAGCCCTCCAATATAGTAACATACTATCCCGACAGGAGTCTAAGAGTCTTTATTGAACTACGCTACAGACGTTCCTTCAATAAAAATATACGTTAATTGCTGAAAGTACCACAGATACACGCAGCACTACGGAACACTGCACACCAGTTCAGAGTCTTGCACGTAGCGGCGATGGCGCTGTTGTAGCGCGTGCCAGTGTGGCCCTTACAGCTTCTTGGTCAAAAAAGGAGAGAAACGATGCAGGCTGGCGGGACGTTAACGACAGTGGTTACAAAACGACGCTAAGCGCAGCTATAGGTAAAACACATGGCCAAGACTAACCGAGGTCTGTTACACTCAACACCCCGCCCTAGAGAGATAGTCAGCTATAAACTTGTATAAACCTTTATTTTGACACCCTAAAACTTGTCTCAAAACCTACCTATCGTAGGGTGTCCGCGACCACAGATATTTCAAAGTCAAAGGTCAAAAAATCGATTTTTTACACATTTATTGCAAATATCTCGTTTCCTATGGGTTTTATGCTATTTGTATTTATTATAAATATTGTAGAGGATTAAATTCTCTACAACTTTCGTTTAAACATTTTTTTTATATCTTGAACCATTTTCGAGATGAGGGCAGAGCGCGCGCAGTGTTTAACTATTTAGAGTATCATTCGAGGTCAACCTGTAGTCCCGATTAAAAACACGCCGTATAAAGTTTATAAATTATTGATAAATATATAATTCTAAATAATTTGCATTTTTTATTAACTATTACGTTATAATTAATAATTTTTTTCAATAATTCAGTATCTATTCATTTAATAATACTTACCTACTCGTGTACTTATAAAGTTATTAAGGGAAATACTTTAATTACATTTTAAGTAGAAAATAATTAAGTACATCTATATTGAAATCCCTAAACTTATAGATTCTTTTAAAACGTAAAAAATTATACCTGGGACAACGGACCTCTATTGTATAGTACGAACCTTTCTGTCACAGAGCTTATGAAATCGGATTAGAATCAATGACGAAGATCACTGGTTTACAATTGCATGAAATAAAATTAAAACGCTCTGATAAGGTATTACCGCTTTCAATTATTAACAAATCTGTCAAAATTAATGATTGTAAAGTTTCAGTTGATCCATTATTACTCTTTCAAAGAATAACAGTCAGCAAGCAATTTGAAAGTAATCTTGAAGAATATCTTAAATATGAATTGAGCCCGTATCCAACAGCACTATTTGATAATGATGGCATGAGAAAAACAACAAAATCGTCATTATATGACAATATAACACCCATCGATTTTGATGTTAATGAAAATAATGTAACGTTCATTATTGATGGTGGATTTCTTCTGCATCGCGTTGTATGGAGGACAGAAGACACTTTTTCTATTATTTTAGATAAATACGTGAATTATTTACAAAGGCATTATGGTTCAGAAATTGTTGTTGTATTTGATGGATATTCAGACTATAATAAAAACATAAAAGCAATGGAGCAGCTGAGAAGAACTGCTGCCCTTTCAAAAACATACGAAGTTTGTTTCAGCGAAACCATGGTTGTACCTATTACCCAAGAAAATTTTTTTCAAATCGAAATAATAAAAAAAAACTAATTAATATGCTTATTGAAAAATTACAAGCTGTTAATATCACAACAAAACAGGCCAGAGATGATGCGGATGTTCTTATTATTGAAACAGCTATTGATGAATCTAAACGCCAAAAAACTGCTGTCATAATAGGAGAAGATATAGATTTACTTGTCATTTTAATTGGGCGTACCCTATCTCATCAACAAGAAATTTTCTTTAAAAAAGTTGGCAAAGGAAATGTAAAAACTGAAATATACTCTTCCAAAAGTTTTGATAAATATCCTCGTTCTAAAAAACACATATTGTTTCTGCACGCAATAAGTGGTTGTGACACGACTTCTGCGCTCTTTAGAAAAGGAAAAAAAACTTTTGTAAAAACACTCGAGAAACTTCCGAATTTGGATCAAATTGCTGCTGCATTTGAAGAAGAAAACTGCCCGGTTCAATCATTATTTGAGAATGGAGTGCGAACCTTGTTGGCAATCTATAATGCTCCAAAATCTGAGGACTGTATCGATCGTCTTCGCTATGCACAGTTCATGAAGTTAACAAAACCGAATAAACCTGTGCAGTTATCAAATCTTCAACCAACGAGTGCAGCAGCTCACCAACATTTCAATCGTGTTTATTATCAAGTTCAGACTTGGTTAGGGCATGATTTAGAACCCCAAAATTGGGGTTGGATAATGCGTGATGAATTCCTGGAACCTGTTATGACAATGAATCCACCAGCTCCGGAGGAATTGCTTAACACAATATTCTGCAACTGCAAGAATGGTTGTGGTTCGCGATGTGGATGCAGGAAAGCAGGGTTGCAGTGCTCTTTAGCTTGCGGCCAGTGTAATGGGCATGCTTGTCTTAATGCTTCACCATATCAGAGTGATATCAATGAAGACGGTACTTTTGACCCCGAAATCCTGGAAGAACTGGAGACAAATGTCGTTGAAGAAGAGAACACGGAGGAATTTGAAATTTTACAGCGACTGGAAGACGATGATGAAGAAGAAGAAAATTGAAATTAGAACTTGTAGTTCTTATTATTATTCAATTTTTTTAATTTCAACGTTCATAAATGTATGAAATGGTATTTTTCAATAAAAACATTAATTAAAAATTTAATTCTTTCCTTTTTATTTAGTTAGAAAGTAATTAGTATAAATAAGATTAGAATTAAAAAATAATTAAAGTATTTCCCTTAATAACTTTATAAGTACACGAGTAGGTAAGTATTATTAAATGAATAGATACTGAATTATTGAAAAAAATTATTAATTATAACGTAATAGTTAATAAAAAATGCAAATTATTTAGAATTATATATTTATCAATAATTTATAAACTTTATACGGCGTGTTTTTAATCGGGACTACAGGTTGACCTCGAATGATACTCTAAATAGTTAAACACTGCGCGCGCTCTGCCCTCATCTCGGAAATGGTTCAAGATATAAAAAAAATGTTTAAACGAAAGTTGTAGAGAATTTAATCCTCTACAATATTTATAATAAATACAAATAGCATAAAACCCATAGGAAACGAGATATTTGCAATAAATGTGTAAAAAATCGATTTTTTGACCTTTGACTTTGAAATATCTGTGGTCGCGGACACCCTACGATAGGTAGGTTTTGAGACAAGTTTTAGGGTGTCAAAATAAAGGTTTATACAAGTTTATAGCTGACTATCTCTCATTCCGAGGTGAAACCCCTAATATTCCTGGACTATTGGGGGCACAAGCACTTTGGTAGAGGACACAGTACACCCCCGAGGGGACCGTAGTGTTAATGGGATTAATCCGCCGAACCCCCAAGTGGCAGCAATCCTGGTCCCCGGGCATTGTCCGCGCCTTATCGGGTTTCGAACTGACGTCGGCAACGTGTAGCTACGAGTTGCAACGCCAGCGATAGCAAACACTTATTTTATCCTCATATGTGAGTTTATATATAAACATGGTAAGTGATGTATTTGGGAAACCCAGTTAATTTATTTAATGCTTGTTTCATTAGTGAAGAACTACTAGTTACCACTCCCTTCCCATTGGGTCGAACTTGTGATACCGCACAAGCACGTTAACCATCTTGACACCAGCAGTTTACTGAAACTACTGCCAGTAGATATGGAATACATACCAAATAGGAAATCATGTTAGTTATTAAAATACAAAACACACTAAGTTTCAGTAAAGGACGATAAGATGTAATATAGAGTATTAAATGTGTGGAGCAGCGTAAGGTAACCGGTTTCCAGACAGCTTTCAGCCTGGGGAGCTGTGGCGCCAGGTCATTAACCTCAGACGACGGTCATTTTGTACAAGTATTGACCTTGACTTTACTGTCCCCGAACCTGTGTGACCTTGACTTCTGTAATTTTATACCCAAAAATTTGAAGAAAAAATGTATTCCCAAAGGAATAAAAATATCCGCAAAATAAAAGTACGTTACTACAAATTTAGTATAAATAATTTATTTCAACATTACAAATAAAATTCTTAGTAGAATTTTTGCAGTGTTTTTTTCTTAAGAAACGCCAAAGTATATTGGGCACGTCCTAAGTCGTATGAGCCGGTTCTGTTGGCTAACATCTCGTTTGAACTCGACAGCCACTAGACAGTGTGGTCCTGGGTTCGGCTTACGTACATTCACTCCCTGAGATTGTAAATTATTCATCATCGCTAATCACTCGTAGTAACTTGACTTACTTCTACAGCTATCACCCCCGTTGCTAGTGACTGATTACTCGAAGCCTCGCGTCTTTCACACTTGACTCTCCCCTTCCCAACAACTCTTGGCGTCTTTGCTAATCGCCATATATCAACAGGGTGGGAAAAAATTATTCATTACAAAAGTTAAAGATCATGTCAGATGTGGAGCACCATGAACAATTTCGATTGGATGAACCGGCTAAACGAGTCGCCTTAGCCTTACCACGTCTAATTTTGGTATGCAAACTTGAAATAAGAAATTTTATATCACTGCCAAAGTTTTTCACTTATAGGCTATTCACGGGCAACTGAGCAGTTTTGAAAGCCCTACTTAAGATCTATTTGTATGCACGTTGTGTATTCTCCCGCCTTATGTACAATTTACACTGGCAAGGGCCTCATCACTTTATTCACGCTTCGGTCAAGTAAAACTGAGAAATTATTAGGAAAGTAAATATTTTACAAATCTGCTCATTTTAAAACTTCGATGCATAAAAAACAGAAAGTGAAAGATAAGTTGTGACAAATTATTACCTGACGCTTTTTATTCGACGTTAAGACATGGAACTCTTTTCTATCATTCGTTACCAACTTTACTAGGCAAATGTCACTCAGTGTGCCCATTAAAATATATGCGTTCAGGGGCAGTGACGTTTTCTAAGGTTCGTTTCAAAAGTGCCCATTTTATCGTGCACAGCCTTTATGAATTGTGAAGTCGTACTTAAAGTACAATGGGACCACATCAAAATTCTTTCTCGTGATTAAATTTTCTTCGGTCACAGGGCAATACATCGCAGAAAGACGGTCGACTGTAAATGAGTAAATGAGGGGTGAGTGGTCGAGGGGTTGGGCATTAAGTAACTAGCCAATGACAATAAAGGTGATAGCTGTGATTGTGAGCCGAACTACAGCGAGTGAATAGCAGAGTTTAATAATACTCGCATTCTTTGAGTCGAACTAGTATTGTGAAGCCCAGCCGAGAATCACGCACTGGAGTAGGTGTGGTTTGAAAGCAAAAAATTAGACGACAGAACAGGTGCCTACGACTAAGGACAAACCCCGAACTCATTAGCGTATTTTTTTAAAATTCAAAACCATTGGAAAAAAAAATATTTAAAATGATTTTTATTTATTTTAAAATTTTTGTGTTTATTAAAACCTAGTTATATTTTTATTGTTAAGTATATTTTCCGGCTGCTTTTCAAAGTTTTGAAGTTTTCGTGTTAATGTCACTTGGATAAGGTCACCAGAGATCAAGAACAGCAATCTTCTAGGTCACATACATCCAAATATCCCATTCGAAGTCAACGACCTGGCTCCATAAAAACTGAACCAAAACTGGCATGCTTATACTAACTTACTTGGCGGTCAAGATGTTTTAGTCTTTACAGCCCGAAAATTGTAAGTTATGTTTACTAAACCTTCCATTTTAATACATGAAATACGTTTCGAAGAAAATATATTTTCATTTTCTTAGATCTATTTATATCTAAAGAAGAAAGACTGCTATGCTTATCCCTAGTTTGTTAAACTTTTGGAATCTCAGTAGTGACGAACATTTATACGGAAATGATAGAGTTCACTTCATACTGCACATTCGTTTAAAGAAAAAGTCTACAAAATTGCTTGTTATTTTAGATCACTTGTGAAAATTTTAGTCGTCCCAAAACAATTCCTTCCGTACGTACAGTAAAAATAATCATTTTCGTAATAAGGTATACAAAATTCGGGTACCACTGCTGGTGCGTATATATGAAAAATAAACTGCAGCCAGCGAAATTCGCGGACATCAGGAAGTGGATCGGCAGAGGGAATGGGAAATAACAGCTTGGCATAAGCTCTTTTTGCATAAAAGGTGCAGCTGGCAGGCGATGGCATTAAAAGTGGCGCGACAAAACGAAAATATCCCAACCCTGGGAGATACGGGAAGACAACGAAAGACAGTATAAGGGAGGAAACGTCACACGCAAGAGTTGTGTGAAGAGGATGTTTTGACTGGAAACTCCCTACACGACATGTTAAACGTTGACGTCAGTGTTTTAATTATTTTTTTTTTTGTAAATTATGGTTTTTTTTCCCTGCTACAATGTCAGAATACATATTTGGTATTTAGTTTTATAAACCAACATGGCACAGGGCACAATATTAAAAATGTGGCATATTCACGGAAATGTTTACGCAAATCCACCGTTAATATACGGAAACGCAAACGGAATGACATAAAACGATAATGAGCTCGATACGCAGCCTACAAAATACGTAACCTCTCAGTATTTTTAACAGCTTCGGGTTTCAGGAACGAACAATTCCGACTCTTCATGAAGCTTTCCCCGCCACTGTAGCCACAAAATTATAGTTCCTACGGTAATTAGAATATTTACACCACTTTAATATAGTCCTATACTTTCATGTACAAAAAAAATAGCACAGGCATCCTGCAACAGCTAGCAAGACTTTAAACTCTCAAATGTTAGTAGAGATTGAGAATTACGTGCGCCACTTGACAATAATATAAAAATATTCCACTCTGTTACCAGGACGGGGTAGCCGAGTGGTTAACAGTTACATACTGCAAACTTATTGACTCATATTCACACCCCGCTAAAAAAAAAAAAAAAAAAAAAAAAAAAAAACTTTTCGTACACAATTGAATAGTGAAATGTCTACTTTTTTTTTTGCGGAATCTATCCTTATAAGTAAAAAATACACAAAAAAAAAAGTAATATCAAAACTTAGGGACAGATTCTGTGAATTCACGGTAAATCTTTTTTGTGCCCGCGTCCGTAATTTTACGAAAATATCTGAACAATTTTTTACACGTACATTCCTGTAATTTCGCGGATTTTTTTCCAACAGAACATTGCTGAGTACATCGATGTCGCGCTTCCACCTGTATGTGTGTGTGTGTGTGTGTATGTGTAAGTAAACTGCACGAAATTTTCTCTTATTTCTTCTCGGCAATTACGGTAGGAGATTCGCTTTTAGTTGATAACTGCCACTGACAGTACACCATGCAGAAATTTTTATAAAGTAGTATGTACACTAATAAAATTGACATAAAACTAAGATTTAAGTTGCAAATGAAAGAAAAAAGTACACATATACTAACTTTGTGACACAGAAAAATATTCTGCTAAAAATTACTTATTTTAGTATTTTTCGAAAATTGAAACAATGAAAAAATATTGTTAATTAAAATTTAAGCGCATCTTATTTCCATTCTCGATACTTCAAAAAGGACATTTTGCCATTTAAAAAATTGACTTTGTCAGGCAAGATTTTGCCTGTGCTTAGAACAATTTTCAATTTCCCTGTTTTTTTTTCCTCCCAGTTTTCCGGTGTGTTATGTACCCTGATGCATATGAACGGTGCAGAACGTCTATATGGATTTGGAACGAATAACTTAAGACGAATCACTCAATTCATTATTTCACATTTAGGTAGCTACTTCACTCCTTCGCTCGTTTAGCGAATCGCAAGGTCCGCGGTGGCTCAACGGCTAAAGCACTCGCCCCTCACCGAAGCGAAATGGGTTCGATTCCCGGTGGGGTCACTGCCGGTTTACGCACGTGGTAATCGTGCCGGACGATATCGCAGCTAGGCGGGTTTTCTCGGAGATCTCCCGTTTCCCGTGCTATTGCATTCCGACGCTGTTCCATATTCACCTCGCTTCGCCCTCATCGTCTCTCAAGATCTCCCGCCTACCTACACCTTTTACGGCTCCAGAGACCGAGAAGTGTGGGAGCGATAAGGTCGACACTGGCAAGAGAGTGCTCCATCGCCGCTAAGCACAAGGCTCTAATGTGATGTGCAGTGTTCTTGTTATCTAGAATTGGGAGGCTCTTAACATAGAGATCTCGAGAGCCGATGAGGGTGATTGAGGTGAGTATCGAGGAGCGCCGGAATGCAAGAACGGGGGAAACGGGAGATCCCCGAGAAAACCCGCCGACCAGCGGCATCGTCCACCACGTTTCCCACATGCGAAAATCCGGGAGCGACCCGGCCGGGGATTGGACCCGGTTCGCCTAGGTGGGAGACGAATAACAGTGTTAACCCGTACTCGTCGCACTGCGTGTAGCTATGGGACTTTCATTTTATTGGTGGAAAGTCTGCAGGAAGGTATAATGCATGGTCTTTGAGTCGTTTTGTATGGATCTGACGCGTTTATTTTGAGATACAGCGGTTTGAAAAAGCCCCTCCTTTCATAGCCAAATTTTGGAGTGCTCTGAAATGGTGTTTCTAATCTACGTGCCGTCTTGAAAGCCCTCAACAGCCGTCGTGCGAAGTATGTTGTTTTCGTAGATCAGCACGAAGGAAGCACGTTAAATAGTTCCGTGGTAAAACGTGTATTTCAAACGCACTGCAACACTCCACTCTGGCAGACCGCGTCGCGGCCCTGACTTATGTCTGGCTTCGCTGGCCACAAGCCCCGGTAAAATCTTGGGTGTCCGCGAAAGTGACATCACCGAAACAAGTATTTCACCTGTCGGTCTCCTGGCGATTACGCACCCGGTTCACTGGAAGTTCGCTGACGCGCGGCGCGCGCCGACCCGACTATACCAGGGAAGATGGTGACTCTCGTCTGGCATCGTGCCCACGATGCAGGAAGCAGAACAAACACTGCCTCTCAATTTGCCTTCCGGCTGGGAATACGTCGTGTCTCAAGGACACGCAAGAGCCGCAGCAATGTTCTCATTTCACCCGCCTCCCACCTCTGGGGATTCATTGTTTGTAACTAGGTGTAATGTGGTTCTATATTTACTCAAAGCCATCAAGCGAAGACGTGTCGTCACTTCAAGCTAATTAACAGTTTGTAGAAATAACAAGTAGTAAGACATAATGCAGAGTCAAAAATATAGTTAAATAGTAAGCACTACCTAAATTTTGCTAAGAACTTAACATATATAGATTTTATTAAAATACCTAATACTATGACGTAACTGATTTTTATCTAAAAAGAACTCCATCATGTCGGCGGAAAAAAAAAAAAAAAAAAAAAAAAAAAACTACTGTGTTGTCTATCTGGCGCTACATTCCGAATAGTGAACTCATTGATTACACCTCCAAATGAGTTTAATATTAATTTCACAACAATTTCCTGAAACACAAAATAAATCAACTCAAATCAAAGCGCATCTATGGCGTTGAAGCGAATGAGGCGTTTGCACGTAAATAGCTATCAGTTTTCGTACAAATTAGTGCGACGGTTAATATTTATCAGTTTTCGTACAAATCAGTGCGACGGTTAATATTAACCTTAAACAGTTTCTACCTGACTACGTTAAAGTAAAGGCCTTTCACGATAAAGTGAGCACTTTAGAAATCAACCTTTGAAAGTAGTCACTGCTCCTGGCTGCACATATTTTAACGGGCGCACTGAGTGACATGCGTCCAGTAAGGTTGGTAACGATGGAGGGACTGTAGTTTATATATATATATGTTTTGATCCAAAATTGCGATCTTGATAACTCCTTAAAGCTTCCACAGCTACATTCTGCAAGAATTCCTCGCTCTAGGCAAGATGGAAGCACTGCACTTACAGACCACTTAATGTTAGCTGCACTAGGAAATTTCGTCCTTATCGCACCTTTACTTCGTCTAGCGGATAATCGAAACCAGCTCCGACGAAGCGAGCCCTAACCCCGTTGTCTGGTGGCGTCTGAGCGAGATGGGAGGATAGAGCCAACACGTGCGAGGGCGCGCAGCCGAGGGAAAGAAGATATCCCGTAAGATTTGATGTAGATGTCTTCAAATTTTATAGCTCCTGGGGCTGATTCCAAGTTTCCAGTCTTCTCGTTTGCACAGTTACCAGCAGATAGTTCCTGAGAGTGCCCTGGAGTTATTCTGTAATAAACGTAGTAATGAGATGTTCTTCACTCAGGTAAAAGCGACTAACGTACACACTAAATCTGAATCAGTGAGAATTTTACTTTTTCAATCAATCGACAGTACTGGACTGATTCAACAGTCACTTCAGTGAATTTGACTGATGCCAGGGGAAAATGCCAGATTTCCTTTACTTATTGATTCACTGACATTTGCCACTGATTCATCAGTAATTTTTTTCACTGTCAGTGGTTAGTTTTTTGACTGAGGGATCAGTTAAACAGCGTGTAAAAATGGCTTTCCAACGTTAAAAAATTGCCGTTAAACAACGTGTATCAAGTGAGATAACCACGAATATACTAATAAAACCAATACAAAACACTTTATAAAATGTGTTTCGTATTTCAAAACACCATTTTACGAGGTAAGATGAACATTCAGCATTTAATTCTGCATTTAGGTCTTTCATTTCGTTTTCATTTAATTATCACAGAGCTCTGTTTAAAGGTTTTAACTACGTATAATGTCGTGAAGAGAGTACACACACACACACACACACACACACACACACACACACACACATATAAAATTCGTTTTAACTATCCTAAAGGTACCAATAAAACCAAAAACCAAAAGTAAGGGCATACAATATAAATCTTCACGATTTAGAAAAGAGAATGACATATTTTTTCCTCTAACATTTGAACTTCACTTGGTAGCGCAGATGATCAGGGATAGGGCGGCCGACTTGTAGCCGGAGGGTCGTGGGTTCGCACGCCGGCCATTCCGCTGCGGCAGATCTTCAGTTCGCTTGAGGCACTGGGAATGTCAGCAAGTCGGTCTAACTTGGACTCGTAAATATCACTTCAACGCAACTACAACAACAACAACACAGACAAAAAAGTAGGTTGGTGCGTGGGTCTGCACCACATACTTAACAAAAAAAAAAAAAAAAAGGATGGTAAGGTAACGGCCTAAAAGCCTAGTGGGAAGGATGTGTGTGTTCAATCCCAAGTACGAACTATTTTTTTTTACTTTTTTAAAATACGGTAAATTGCGCAATATAAATATTAAACTATCGTAAATATGTTTATTTCACGTAATTACGTATTTGGCTAAATTCAATAAAAACAATATTTAATTCGCCACTGCAGTCGGCCGTCACTTATTCGATCAGTGAAATTGTTTCACGTCACTAATTCAATCAGTGAAATTTTCTTCACCGAAACAATCAGTGGTTTTCTACTGATTATAAATGAAACCATTTTCACTGATTCCAGTAGTTGAATTTCATTGCGAATCGGTGGTCACCATAGTCCATTCCCGATCGGAAGCGACTTATGAAAATCAACCTTTGAAAAAACACTCTAGGCATAATATGTCAACCTGTTTTTTCAATAACCTGTATTCCACAAATATATAACACTGTGGTTAACTTTAGAGTACTGTATTATAGAATAAATGAAACTTTACCCTTAATATCTTGTATAATTTGTAATATTTATTTATTTTTAAATGTGAATTAACAACAGCGAGAGCAGCGACGTGTTGGCAACGGCCGGTAAGAAATAGTTCACAGTTAAAATATTATTTTAACCTAGTTTTTCAGTATACTATTTGTAAATTAAACGGTGCCTATCGAAATATTTAGGTAGGGCCGATTACAACATTTCTCATTTTTACAGTTTAAAATAACAGAGGAAAATATCGTTGTTAGGCCGTAATCGGACGGTGTTGTTTTATCGAGCGAGAGCAACTTTGAAGCAACTGTCTGCTGAGCGAGGTTTGGCGCTCTCTCTCTGTCTTTGTCTCTTTCACACTCGGGTAGTTTCACTTCTTTAGTACGCGGAAATAATTGTACTTGTTTTCAATTGTAGCATATTTCATACTTATTAGAGCAAAATAATGATTTTAGAATTTGTAATTTACAACAGAAAAGAGATTTTAATGTTTGAATACTTATTTTAATATATTTAGATATGATGGCGGGGAAGAAACAAAGTGAAGTTGGCAGACGTGGCGAGCCATGACACGGCGTGTTTTTGTTTTACCGAACGAAGCGTAAATTATACTTACTCCGAAAAATAATTAAAATTACATCACGTTTGTAGACGTTGTGTTTTTTAAACCTACCTAAGCAAGTTACGAGGTTGTGATAAAGCTGTGTTTCCGCGGCAGTAATAAATATACTGTTACGGTGTGTGTCGTTAACCGCTGCGTATGAAATAACTGCGTGGTGATCGTTACGCTGGATCTGTATGTGTATGTGATTTCAAATATTTGATGTAAACTATTTAAACGTTTTAAATGTGAACTGTTTTTATGACGAAGTTATTAATTTACATCCACGTCTGTTTATTTATCACTACATTGTGCCTTTGCCCTGGGTGTTTGAAACACAGTCGTGTAACGTGATTTACTACCAATCCCAACAAAATAACCAAGCTCAGTGCCAATAAATTTCAATAAACCTAATACACAGTAAGTAGCAATACATATAAATATGAGCACAGTAAAAGTTACGGTAGGCTTATTTGTGTGCATGTTCACCGCTATATTTTAAGTTTGTATCACAAAAAATGAGCGACACGAGTTGCGTGCTTGATTTTAATGTCGCTTCTTCGTTGGACTGGCTATTCCTTCGTTATTGGAACTGAGGCCGTCCTTTTAAAGAAATAACCCAACATATATCAATTACAAAAAGTTAAATACTACAGTTCATTACCCCGTAGTTGTAACAGTGTTTAACACAGTCGCAGCAAAATATTAACGTGCATTACGTGTAATATGCTATGTCGTGGAAAACAAATATGTAAATGTAACGTAACCGTAAGAACTATCGTTAATTCAGGCATTTTTAAAACGTCGTAAAGCTAACCTAAATAATGTTATAGGCCTAAATAGTGAATAATCGTACGAAATGGTTTTTGAAATAGACCTAAGACAGAATTCTTTGAAAAGCTGTAAATAGTAAACAACACATTTCACAGGTATAAAAGTAGAAGTCACATTTCAATGTTTATTTTTAGGTGTAGCGAAAGTATACGAACACGTATACACACACACACAATGGCATGTAAACATTGATTTTGACAGATGCTACATGGTCACATGGCAATGTTGCTTATATTTGGCGGAATGATACGAAACGGGCCTGCAAGTAGATATATAGCATGGCTCCGAGAAAGTTACTTCCAATGGGGAATGGACCATAACTATGTAGCTGGGTACAGTGGTGCTTTCCGAATTTTGTTTTTTAAAAACAAAAATTGGCTAGAAAATCCAGGAATCCAATATGGAGGGGCCGATATCCCGTGGCGCAGTCGATTGGTGCACCGCCGGTCTGCGGTGTGGGAGGTTCTAGGTTCGAATCCTAGGTAAGACACGGGTATTGTTTTAAGTTAGGTCACAAGTTAGTTTGTAAGTCGTCCTCTGGTAAGCCTTCAGACATAACACAAGGGGACGTTAATAAGCCCTTTCCAATTCCAACATGGCGGGGGAAGGCTCCCCTTTAAGGCTCCTCCGCCTACTTACCGCTCCCCCCCCTTTTTTTTGTGACTGAGAAGCGCGGGAGCGATAAGGCGACACTGCCACGCGCATCAAGTGCCTCACAGCCTCTAAGCGCAAGGCTCTGAACTGACGTGGTGTGTTCTCGTCGCACTGCGTCTACTATGGAACTTTCAGCAGCGACCCGGTTATAGGATAAAGTAAGGTAAGTTTGTGACACAGGCAATTTCGTTATACATTTTAGGATGTCTATAACAAATATGCCTGTACTATCCTGGGGCTCCCACTTGAACAGGTAGTTCCTACGGCCACCAAGAGATAGTGTGCAAGTAGCGTTTGGTTCGCAGTGAAGGAGTGCTGTAAAACGAAAGTTTTCTGAATAGAAGATACAAAGATGTCAAGTTTGGTGAAGTGATTGCATGTTCTACGTTTAAGAAGTCATGTTGTCATACATACTAATGGTATGTTAATAATTATTATACCGTTATTTAGCCAGTGATATACACTTTCTATGCAAATAGTTCTGTAAGTTTGTACATATTCACGCACTCCTTATTGCTTCGTTTCTCGATGGTATTTCTTAGCATTTTTGTCCTAGACCAAACGATTGTTGCAGAGGCATAAATTTGGGTAACCACTGCGAGGCTTATATGCATTTTTGAGCATAATAATACTAACGTATATTACAGGAAACATTGTTTACAACAACTTGATTCCACTTGTTATGCTAATTTATGCATATCACGAACTTACCTATGTCACTAAATTAGTTATATTACGAAATTACCTTGTCGCGTCTATTTTATTACGGGTGGAAAAATGCCTAAAGAAAGGAGCAAATACCGTAAATACGATCCTAGTCAATTACGTGAAGCTGCTATTTTAGTGAAAAAACAAAACATTTCAATTTATAATGCATCTAAGCAAATGGGTGTTCCGTGGAGTTCACTTAAAGATTATCTGAAAAATAACACAGATGAGTACATAAATGAGTATTTGCCAAAACTAGGAATACCATTTGCACTCACTTCAGACCTATAAATAAGGCTGTACGCTGTACAATTACATCATACATATGCAAGAGTTAGGTTTTGGTCTGACAGTTTCCACTGTTAGAAAAGTGGCACATGACCTTGCAAAAAATGCCAGCAGTGAAATTTTTCTAAATTCTGACAGTGAGAGTGCTAGTAAAAGGTGATCATCGAAGTCTATCACTTCGACATCCATGTTTCTCACTTCCACAGTGACGCCTCCCACATCGACAGTGAAGCCTCCCCCTTCGAATGTGAAGCCTCCCACATCGATAGTGAAGTCTCCCACTTCGACAGTGAAGCTTCCCACTTCGACAGTGAAGCTCCCCACTTCGACAGTGAAGACTTCTCCTTCCACAGTGAAGCCTCCCATTTCGACAGTGAAGCCTCCCCCTCCACAGTGATACCTCCCACTTCGAAAGTGAAACCTCCCCTCTTCTACATAAAAGCTTCCCACTTCGACAGTAAAGCCTCACACTTCTTCGTTGAAGCCCCCCACTTCAACAGTGAAGCCTCCCCTTTCGACAGTGAAGCCTCCTCTCTTCTACATAGAAGCCTCCCACATCGAAAGCGAAGCCTCCCACTTCGAAAGCGAAGCCTCCCACTTCGACAGCAAAGCCTCCCACTTCCACAGTGAAGCCTCCCCCTCCGACAGTGATGCCTCCCACTTCAACATAGAAGCCTCCCACTTCGACAGTGAAGCCTCCACTCTTCTACATAGAACCCTCCCACTTTGAGTGTGAAGCCTCGAACGTCTAAATTGAAGCCTCCCACTTCGACAGTAAAGACTCCCACTTCGACTGTGAAGCCTCCCCCTTCAACAGAGAAGCCTCCCACTTCGACAGAGAGGCCTCACACTTATACGCTGAAGCCTCCCACTTCGACAGTGAAGCCTCTCCTTCGATAGTGAAGCCTCCCCCTTCCACAGTGAAGCCTCCCACTTCGACAGTGAAGCCTCCCACTTCCACAGTGAAGCATCCCCTCTTCTACATAGAAGTTTCCCACTTAGACAGAGAAGCCTCACACTTCTTCGTTGAAGCCCCACTTCGACAGTGAAGCCTCTCCTTTCGACACTGAAGCCACCCACTTCTACAGTGAAGCCTCCCACTTCGACAGTGAAGGCCCCCCCCCCTTAAACAGAGAAGCCTCCCACTTCGACAATGAAGCCTCCCCTTTTCTACAAGTCTCCCACTTCGGCAGTGAAGTCTCATACTTCTACGCTGTAGCCCCCCACTTCGATAGTGAAGCCTCCCACTTCTGCAGTGAAGCCTCCCACTTCGACAGTGAAGCCTCGCACTTCTACGCTGAAGCCTCCCACCTCTACAGTAAAGCCTCCCCCCTCGACAGTGAAGCTTCCCCTTTAAACAGTGAAGCCTCCCACTTCGACAGTGAAGCCTTCCACTTCTACAGTGAAGCCTCCCACTTCGATAGTGAAGTATCTCACTTCGACAGTGAAGCCTCTCCCTTCGACATTGAAGCCTCCCCTCTTCTACATTGAAGCTTCCCATTTCGACAGTGAAGACTCCCACTTCGACAGTGAAGCCTCCCACTAAGACAGTGTAGCCTCCCCTTTCGACACTGAAGCCTCCCACTTCTACAGTGAAGCCTCCCCCTTCGACAGTGAATCCTCCCACTTTGAAACTGAAGCCTCCCACAATTACATTGAAGCCTCCCACTTCGACATTGAAGCCTCCCACTTCGACAGCGACGTCTCACTTGTCAACAATGAAACCTTCCATGTCAAGGGAGAAACTTTCAGCATGTAAGTTGAAGTCAAATAAAGTTGTAACGGAGGACGATGTTTGGTACTGCGGCGTGTGTGAAATCAGTTATTTGGAAGATGACAAATTGAAAACCGGTGCTGCATGGGTACAGAACTCATATTGCTTGATGCTATACCACGTACAGTGCCAACCTACAGATTCTGGAGAACGAGCTTTCATGTGTGATAATTGTGTATATTATGAGAGTGGCTTCAAAGAGTAAAGAGTGTAACGTTCAAGTGTAAATAATTTTCTGTGGTGTTTAGAGTAAAGAGTGTAACGTTCAAGTGTAAATAATTTTCTGCGGTGTTTTTTTTTTTTTTTTTAACATAAAGCTATGAAAATATCTTAGTGATGTGATGGAAAACTAAAAACTAATATTCTTTAACTCATTCAATAAATTTTTGTGCAATTTACTGCACAATATGTGTACTCACGAACTTACCTAACCATTATCACGAAATTAGATAACCATAACACGAAAATACCTATCAAATGTTCACATGCTTAAGTTGAATTATTATGTAACAAAATTGATTCCAAACGTAAAGACAGCGTACATTGTTAGCACAACATTACAGTCGAACCATACTGACCTAAGATTATAATATTGTATGAAGGAGTTTGAATATAAGACTGAAAAATAAAATTTATCACGAAATTGCCTTACCTTGCCCTATCAGTGGTGGAAAGTCTGTAAGAAGGTTCAACACAGGGCCCTTGAGTAGTTTTGTATGGATCTGACTCGTAAATTTTGAGATACAGCAGTTTGAAAAACAGTTTCTGGCCATTTTGGAGTGCTATGAAATGGTGTTGCTAACGTGCGTGGCATTTTGAAAGTACTCAACTCTGAAGAGCGTGTTCCTTTCGTAGATCAACACATTGGACGCACGTTTAATAGTTTCGTGCAAATACATGTATTTCAAACACACAGCAACGTTAGTTCAAGTGCCAGGCAGGAGGGACCCATGGGTGTAGTATAGCCTACATTCCAGCTTCGCTTTTTCTTATATATTCCCGCAATGAAAATTTATAAATAAACATAAAAAATTAAAGCTAGACATGGCATCTGTACAGTTTCAACTACACCTGTATTTTTCCATGTGACATGATTAAATAATTGGGTAATAATTTATTGCCGTTACAGATGTGAAACTAATCACGTAAGAAAAATTAGTTGAATTTCGGAATAACTGTTACGATGTCCCCTAAGTCTTGACTAGCTTAGTTTTTAAATATTGACACCGAAAAATTAGTTATGGAGGAAAATAGGAAAATGTCAGATGGCAAGGATACTTCCTCCGAGCGCGCTTGCGTGTTAATTCCCGACAAGGGGAGGGCAGTTCGCTGGCGGACTGTGAACACGGCGCGACAGGGGGACGACGACCTTTCCTCGCGCCGCTGGGAAACGCCTTCCCTGCCGCCGGGAAATGCCAGGCCGCGGATAGGTCTGGACTGCAGGAAGGGACTCCACTCTTGCTCTTACACCCGGGGCTAAATATAGCCGTGCTCCCCCAGCAGCACGCGCCATCAAACGCACCTTTACTCGCCCGCCTGGCCACGTGTGCCCAGTTCGACGACGCCCCATGCCTTCTCTCTTATCAGTCAACCACCACGTGAGTGAGTGAGTGAATGAAGAGATTTCGGCTGCCCCTCACAGCGAGGTCTTGAGAGCCGATGAGGGTGATTAAGATGAATATGGAGCAGCGCCCCGGAATGAAGGAGCGGGGGAAACGACAGATCTCTGAGAAAACCCGCCGACCAGCGGCATCGTCCAGCACGATTCCCATATGCGAGAATCCGAGTGGCCCGGCCGGGGACTGAACCTGGTTTGCGTCGGTGGAAGGCGAGCAGGCTAACCGCTCGGCCACCGCGTCCCCAACTACCACGTAGCTCATCAGTTAAGAGCCCGCGTCACCCGCCATATTGAATTTTTTGTCTATTTCTTTCGATTCAAATTTAGGAGGATATATGGAAAAATGCGACAGTAGAAGCTTAGATGTCTTACCATCATTATGGATAGAATATATTAACTACTAACGCATATTTATGCAAATATTAACTTAATACAAAATGTTGTATATTAATCCATTCTCAGTTTTTAATGAAAACCAGGGAACACGCATGGCCTTGACTCTTCTGTTGTGACACTAAACGAATAATTTCTGTAAAAGAGATGATGCAGCCTCTTAGGGCTCCCGCCTGCCCACTTACTGCTTTCTTCGGCGTTTGAGGTCGAGAATCGCGGGAGAGATAAGGACGACACAGCCAAGCGCATTAACCGCGCTATCGACACTAAGCTCAATGCTCTCAACTAGCGCGCAGTATTCTCGTCGCACTGCGTGTACCTGTGACTTTCGGCGGGGACCCTATGTGACGGGGTTACGTTACGTAAGAATGGATTACTTGTGTGATTTTCCGTTTTACAGCTATACACACCTTGTTTGCCATCGTTGCGTCTCCCCGCAAGGTGTATCTTTTTGGCGGGTCTGCCAATCCAAGAAACATTAGGCGAGATTAGGCTATTTGTCTGTGATTGGCTGGCAATGGCGTCACTAGAAATGTGGCATGTGTAATGGGAAAGAGAGCGCCGCCTCCGAATATGGGACGCTGGTATTTGTAAAGAGTGCGCCGGGAAGTTTTGGATACTTATTTTTGGGCTTGAATTATACTTGGGTATTGGTGAGCAGTACGAGTACGGAGTTCTTGGATCAGATATTTCCTGGTATTCAGCGCGTTTTGGCAAAGAGGAAGAATTTGTGGTATTGGAAGAGGACTAAATAATTTGTGCACTGGATGGTTGCGTTGTGGGAGAATGGGCGGATGAAGGGACGTACTTGCCACGCGAGTGGTTCGGTAGGGACAATATCCCTTGCCTGTTCCCTCCACCAGTGGTTATGCTTGAAGGTGAACTTTTAAAGTGAACAGGCGGGGAGCATATCTTCAGACAGCCTCAACTGTATGGTGAGTGTGACTGATTATCCGGGGCTATGTCGCCACCTAGGTGGAGTTGGCAAGGAGAATATCCTTAGGCCTGGCAGGGTCTGGATGGAGTTTTTCTGATAGGAGTTTTGTGTGTGAGTGCGAGTGTGATAGATTGGGTTGTTTTGAAGGGTTTTTAATGATGCGGAAAAGAATATAGTAAAGATTTGTATTACCTGTGAGACCATTACCTCCGGCGAGTGTTTCTATTGGTGTTCGTAAATTTTAAACACTGTAATGGTGTTTGTACAATTAGTGTGTTCTCCTTTATAGGAATATAAATGTGAAGTGCCGGTATTAATGAAAAGCGCACTTGTTTAGTCCAAAGAGAGGTTTTATTGAGATTGTAATATGTGTGTTTGAATTGGGGTTTTAGAGTTGTCACTGGGAAGAGAGCTTAAAAGGCTAGCATGATAACTTTAAATGTAAGGTTTATTCAACCAAGTGAAGATTTGGGAGTTCGTCTAGTTATTTGTAAATATTTTTTACAAGTGATATTGAGAGTGGTGTTTGTTTTGGAACATAGTAAGGAGATACTGTTTTTCTCCAAAGAAAAGTTTAAAAACATAAAAAAGGTTTTACTATACATTTCATACTGATCGTTCATGTGATTGTATTAGACTTTTAGTAAGAGTCGTATACTGTATATTTTTGGAATTGAGGCTGAATTATAATGGAAAATTAGTAGAAGTATGTACGGAAGAAAACATTTTTAAAACAAGTTGTAGTTTTTTAAAACGATGCATTCAAAGGGAACCTGATAATTGAATGAAGGTGTTGTACGATGTTCAAGGTAGTTAGGACCCTACCCATTTAGGACAAGGTTAAAATGGCAGAAATCTCCAACTAAACCACCCTTCCTGATGATGTTTTTTTTTTGGTGGACCCTTCCCTTTCTTGGTCCTTGTGGGTAAAGAGGTAAAAAAGCAGATTGGCTCGAAGTTGTGCTCCTGAGGCTGAGGCGAAAGGGGCACGCCAATTATTTTATTGGTGGGAAGTCTGAATGTAGGTTCAATGCAGAGCCGTTGAATAGTTCTGTGTGTATCTGAGGTGTATATTTTGAGATACAGAATTTTGAAAAATTAGTTTTTAGTTATGTTGGAGTGCTGTGAAACTGTGTTTCTTATGTGAGTGACATCTTGAACGCACTCAACATCCCTCGTGTGAAGCACGTGTTCTTTTTGTAGATTAGCACATTTGACACATGTGACACACTTTAATGTATTGTTTATGGTGCTGTAAACAACAAATTTTATGATGCGTGCTGTAATTAAGTCGACACAACACTTGTTTCGTTGTCGCGGCCAATGAACTGTAGGCTATATGTTCGGCTACAGTTAAATGAACCAATTATGACCTATACCAGTAAGACGGTTTGCGAATAATTTACCCTCAGGTAAGAGCATTGGTCATTAAGATTCGCAGTGTGCAGTACAGACCAAAAGTTAGTTCTAAGCGTTAGCTATATTTCTGAGAAATGCTTTTCTTTGCTCAGCATAACGCCATGAAATAGCAAATATAAATGTAATCGGAATAAAATGTAATGTTCTATCACTGTGTTTTGCATTTTTTTTCTGAGCACTAAAGAATCGCTGGTCTATGTACCATAGTTTCTGCTAACGTGGGTGGCAAAAATTACAATTTTATTGTTCCTGGATTAGAAAAATTATAAAAACTTGCAAAGTAATTCATGTGTTTTTTGTTCTATGCCAAAAATCCTTAGGTTTTCGTTGTCTGCAATAAGGTATTGGTTGTCCAGAAATCAGCAAAAACTCTGCAAAAAACAGAGTGCGGAGGGACTCAACGGGCGTGGCATAGGGGCTTCTGACCAGCCCAGAAATCCACAGCTAAAAATATCAATAAACCAAGACCTTATTGCAGACCACGAAAAACTGAAGATTTCTGGCATAGAATAAAACAACACATACATTAATTTGCAATTTCTCTTTTGTTTTACTCAAGATAGTATCCTTCCTTTTCCATAGAAGCACCAACATGATTATAATGACATACATGTATTAAATTCAATATTTTCTGGAACATTTTCAGAATTCCAATATTCCTTTACCAAAATACAGCTAATAATACAGATATGAAAATAGTTGGCTATACGAATAAAATCATACATGGCGCAGTTAAAATACATTAGAATTACAAGCACGCATTAGAAACTCAATTCTACAACTTTCTGGTAAAATTTTCAACTATATTTACCTTTTTTAAAACGTATATTAATTTCTCAAGTAAACTCTAACTAATGCAATCTTGCATTTATATAGTACGACTGAAATGGCACTTTACTGAAAAGAATCTCATTTATTATTGACCGTCTGAAAATTTGGTAACTTTCAGTTTTCCTCAACACCAGTGATTCTAAAAAGCATGTGGAAAGTGCAATTTCTAGAATCGTTATACTTTGCCATGTTAAAAACATTTATTTATTTTTGCCTTTCAAACTGTTTTATTTCCATTAAAATCAAGCCATTTTTGCCATGCCAAGACGCCTGTATAGTTTCACAAAGGAGTTAATTTTTTTTAAATTGCTGAATGTAAGAAAAGTTATGTGTGTTTTTATTGTTTGCCGTATCTGAATATTTATTAAATCCTTTTGCTAAGCATGGCTTAAAATAAATGAAGCAAATTCCTTTAATTCTTTTGTGTTTCTTTTAATTTTTCGCAAATGGTATGATAGTTTTGTGTGGCACCCAAAACAGTTCCAAAAATGTCTATTGTATTGGAAATGAAATTGCTTTCTACTAATTGAACAGTATTTGGCAGATATTACTACATACTTTACATCGAACACCCGTAAATGCTCTCACTCTAACAAATATCTTTATGTATGCATTCTTTTGCACGATACGCGAAATAGCATTTGAGTTAAATTGAGCACATCTCTGTGTGTTCGCTTCAGGTAAGTAGGGCTCTGCGTCATGTCTACAGCGAGGTCATTAGGCATGGACAAGTAATTCAGAAAAGAAGAAATGAGAAAGAAATCGGACAAGGCCTTTATAAAAAAAAACCATCTCAGTGATTTGTAAAAATCACGGACAGGGCCGTAGCCAAAGGTAGAGAGGTGAGTGGGGGCTAAATATTGAACTAATGATTTTTCCTGTGAAAAACTCATCACCATACGAAAAGTTACACCCGTGACAATTTACGCCAAAGAAAACTCATATCATTCTCATTAATATTTATTTTGATTTTGTATATTTTCCTATCTGGGCTTTCAAGCTTGCAGAGGGCGGATTACAAAATCCCCCTCCAATTAGAGTCATTATAGGCCTATTGCTATCTATTTCTATTCATACATTAGTTTGAATAAAAAATATATAATAATTTGCAGAATGATGTATATCTATGATAATTATTACCTGTAAAATATGTCCACAAATAATAAGTTTAATGAGAGACCTGAAAAATTCGCGGATTCGCTTAGGGACAAGTTATACTTTAAAAACTCGTAAATTTATTTTTATACTTTAGTTTGAATAAAAAAATATAAGAATTTGCAGAATTATGTATACTCTATGATAATTATTACCTGTAAAATCTGTCCACAAATAATAAGTTTAATGAGAGACCTGAAAAATTCGTGGATTCACTTAGGGACAAGTTATACTTCAAAAACTCGTAAGTTTATTGTACTTTTGCAATTGGCCGGCGACTCTTTGACACCTTCTTCTGGAAGATTCTGATCCAGTAATAAACAAATGCTACGACCTCCCACTGTGGCAGCAAGGAGACAATGAGCATTCGATATTTGCTTGCGTATGTAAACGAATGTGAATTCTAGCTACAGGTCGTTGAACTCGCGAACTTTTCCGGTCGTTACGTATAATTTATTGTTTCACGCACGTATGTGTAATATAAATGAAAATACGTTCGTGCGCGCACGCACGTATGCTGGTCGGACGGAATTGCAACCCCCCCCCCCCCCCCTCTTTAGTTATCAGGCACCACTTCCATAGCTTAGAGCCTGGCTGGCTACATGCCCTGATCAAATGGAAAACTAAAGTCAAGACGTCTATAACAGGGCTCCAACCCGGCCCTCCCGAATAAGATTCCAGTGTGATACAGTTGCGCCTCCTCACTTTGTTACATATGCTTCAGCCCATTACCAGAGCCATTATTAAACTTAATATAATTCGCTCGTACTTTGAAAGATTTAAGGACGATAGCTTGTACACTAAATCATCTAGTCTACAAAATACAAATCAGTCCTGGGTCGACAAACCCTTTGAAATTGAAATCTCTGAAACGCTGTGGAGTAAAATTTATGCCATCCCATCACAATTCCGAGGTAATTTTTTTCTTTTCGGGCTTGATTAATTCTTTTTTCAACATCGGATGTTTAGCTGCTGAATAGCACTTGCAACATAATATTAGTGTAAGAGTCGTTAACCGAACTGTACTTGCTTTTGGAAGCAAGCATAGAAAAACCAACAAACCAACAAAAAATTACAATGCCGTACATCAGTGTTATTCTACAAATTTTGAGAAAATATTTTGTCAAGGTAATGCATTCCTTTGGCATTGTTTCATGCGCCGCAGTGAAATGTACAGAATTACGGGCGACACTAAGAGGGGCGTCTAGTGCCTCATTTCTCGCATGTGAAAAACCGAATTTCACTGAACTAGGCACACGTTATAGTACTTAGTAAGGACATCTCACTTTTATGGTTTTTCGACTACGCGGAGCGCTTACTTTCAAAATGGCAGCCATTCTAAAATTAGGGGTGATATGTTATATCTCAGGAACCGTTTAGCAGATTTAAGCCAACTTTTGAACGTTAACATTGCATCAGGTAGGCATTTAATTTAGAAAATAAATATTGTTGTTGATCCGCCAGTTTGTAAGATAGTACCACATGAAAAATAAAGTCTTACATTATAGGTATTTCGGAAACTACTCAACCAAATATCGTCAAATTTCGCAAGGAAGTAATATAATGGTAGGCCATGTAAACATATGCAATTTAAATTAATTACGCAATTATTTTCTAAATGGCGATAATGCAAATATTTGAGGTTTATTTGGTATATCTAGCATACCGTACGACCATTTCGATCACATTTTGTATGCTGAAAGTATCTTTTACAAGCATAATATCTGCCAAGAAATAATCACTTTCGTCCGCCATTTTGGAAGTAGATGAATTAATTAAATTTTTATGTCATATCCCGGTAAACAATTAATCGATTACTACCAAATTTGGCAAACAAGTAGTACTGCAGCAGGTGATGTAAACTAGCAGTTTTAAGTAGGTCAGGCACTTTTTTTCAAAATGGCGATATTATTATTTTAGCTTCTTATAATATAGCGTCGAAACCATGTAATCGAATCCAACTTAACTTTGTATGCTGTCAGTATATATTACAACCATCAAATGTGTCCACATAATATCTCTTTTGTCCGCCATTTGGTAAGATCGCATTAAATGACAAATTGAAACTTTTATATCACACCCCGGAGGAAACCAACAGATTCCCCCCAAATTTGGCAAACAAGTAGCATTACGGCAGACCATGCAAATTAATAAAACTTAGTGGATCAGGCGCTAATATAAAAAAAGTCGTCATTATACCTCAGGGAGCTATAAGAAAGTACGAAACATATTTCAATTTAACTTTGTATGCTGGTAATATCTATATAACCATAAAGTTTGTCTATACAGAGTCTCATATCTCTGCCATTTTGTAATGTAGCCACACATGAAAAATAGATTTTTATCTCATATACCAGGAAACATTCAAATTGTAGCCTACTGTGGTAAGCCATATTAATTTGTACGTTTTACGTATGCCAGACACCTATTTTCAGAAGGGTGTTTATAATAACGCTTAAGCTTAGCATGCTATATAAAAAAACTATGTAATCGATTTTAACTTAACTTGGTATATTATATCTAGGACAATCATCGAATGTGCTAATACATAACTTTCTAGTCCTCCGTTTATGAAGATGGTTTTATGCCATAACTCGAGGACCAATTACCCGATTCCCACCAATTTTTTCATGCAAGTTTTGCTACAGTAGGGTATGTGAACTGACATGATTTATCTGCGGCATGGCTTTTTATAATAGTGTTAACATAGATAAATTAGGTTAGTATTTTATATATAATGAATCATTGAACAAAATTTAACCATATCATTAGAAGCTACAATTATGCATACACAGATCCTCTTTTGCCGGCCTTTTTCTTTGCAAAACCGTGCCAGGTGAGAAAATGGAACATTTTGCCGTATTTCTGGTTCAACTCAGCACAAATTTCTACCCAATTTTTGACTCACCATTAGTGCTACAGAAGGCCATGTAAACTTACATAATTTGCGTTGGATCAGACAAAGTATTTTAAAAATGGCCGCTATATAAATATTTTGTTAAGTCTGTCATATATATTAAACAATTTAACCAAAATTTTTATGCTGACAGTATTTATTAGAAGTATTATATGCAAAACCTTTTTTCTTAAGGCGATTTTGTAAGATAGCATCAACTAAGAAAATAAAGTTTCTATGCTATATATCAGGGACCAATCACTCGATTTCCGCCAAATTATTTACACACGTAGCGCTACGGTAGGTCATGTAAACTGATATAATTTAAGAGGCACAGATACTTATTTTTAAAATGACGGCCTTGTAAATATTTAGGGTTAGTAAACCCTATTTCAAAACATTAGACCGATTACATCCGAAGTATATGCTCCGAATCCGACCGTAATGCAGTTAATTGCATGCTAGCTTATAGTACAAGGTTTTCTGGGTTCGAGCCCCGGGTAAGGCACGTGTGTATTTGTAATTGTCTCGTTACTGTTGCACATGTTTCTGGTTTCATCTCTAATGATATTGCTTTCAACGAGGCCTCAAGGCCTATGTATCATCTAAGCTTCTACAATTATTTGTCAACGTCAGAGTTCTGAATTATTGTCACATCGTATAGTAAAACAAAAAAATAAAATCAAAATGTAACACAGGTTTCCAACTATATCTTACATTTATAGCCGCTTCCTGTTATATTTTGCATGTCCATCGTTTCCTTCTGACTTTTTTTTCTACAGCTTCTATGCGATTATAATAAATCTGCAATCTGTAATATATGCAAATTAATAACACAAAAAATGCTTAAAGTGAATAATTGTAAATTCCTGCATGCGCGGCTGTATTCCAAACTCACAAAACCTATGCTGTAGTGGAACAAAACATTCTTAGTGGCATCGACTTGTTTAAAATATTCCAATAGTAATAAGCTTTGAATAGTCTTCAGATCGTATGATACTAAAGGCTATTCACGGTAAAATGAGCACTTTTGAAAGCCCTGGTTAAGATCTACTTGTATGCACGTTGTGTATTCCTCCGCCTTGTGTAAGATTAACATTGCGATGGGCCTCATAATTTTATTCACGCGTCGGTCAAGTGAAAATCTGACATTATTAGAGAAATAAATATTTTACAAATATGATTAATTTTACACTTCGATTCACTATATAAAACAGAAAGCGAAAGAAATAATTGAAGTTATCGTAAATGGTTACTTAA
Organism: Dryococelus australis; assembly: GCA_029891345.1. Classification (NCBI taxonomy): domain Eukaryota; kingdom Metazoa; phylum Arthropoda; class Insecta; order Phasmatodea; family Phasmatidae; genus Dryococelus; species Dryococelus australis. Next base: position 132,415,462 of record CM056997.1, read on the forward strand.
CACTTTTTATTCGACATTGAGTCATAGAATAACTTTCCATTCATCGTTACCAACTTTACTGAACGCATGTCACTTAATGCGCCCGTTAAAATATACGCAGGCAGGGTCAGTGACTTTTTTCTAACGTTGATTTCAAAAGTGCTCACTTTATCGTGAACAGCCTTTATCAGCAAGTATATAAAACAGCGTCAGGTTTTATCTGGACATAGTGGTCCGCACGGAAAAAAAGGCGCATATCCTCTTATATTTAGAGACTTAACGGCCTGTAGATACACAACTGTACTTACGTATTTATTGTTTGTGCCTCAGATGCCTTGCGTCCTCACAGCTTCATGAATGAACACGAGGATTAATACCTGGAGTCAGTCATACGAAATCTGAGACTAAGGAGCTGTGCCCTACGTTAACGAGCCATTATGCCGATGAATTATTCATCGCCTGAATAATCCGACAAGCATTCCCCATCGTAACAAGGCGCTGCACGTGAAATGTTGTCCATCGGCGACCGAACAGAACAACACAAGCATAGGTCACCGCTGTTCCCTGCTCGGCGGGCGACACGACCAGCAACCGAGGCACACGAACAAATCCTTAACAAACACTGCTTCAGCATTACAGAAACTCGCAATGCAGAGACCAGGAACATAAAGGCTACGCTAGCTGGCGAATTTTCGTGACAACTGTGATGTTTGTTTACCTGTATGTTCCGCGTTTCAGCGTCTGGTTTTAACCGTGTTAGATAACAAAAGCCAATTTACCCGTGGCTGCCACAGATCCATTATAGCCTGTTCACGGAAAAGTGATCACTTTTGAAAGCCCAGTTCGAGACCTAATTGTATACATAGTGTGTATTCTTCCGCAATATGTAAAATAAACATGGCCAAGGGCCCCATCACTTTATTTATGCGCTATTCAAGTGAAACTGTGATATTATTATAAAAGTATACATTTAAAAAGTTTGCTAATTTTTACAATAATGTGCATTAAAAACAGAGAAAAAAATAAATATTTCCAGTATTCACAATGTTTACCGAACACTTCTAATTTAGCGTTAAAACATTGAACTACTTTCACTTCAGTCGTTACCAACATTACTGGGCGCATATCTGACATAGTGTCCGGTAAAATATAAGTAGTTTTGGACAATCATGTTTTTCACAGGTTGAGTTTTCTAGGAGGAATTGCGTGAAAGTCACGATTCTCAAAAATGCTTCAGCTTAGTGACTTGTGTTTAATCAGCCTACAATAATACTTGTTCACTAAAATCGGCGGACCAATGATAAGGAAGAAAATAAAAATTATTTTACGGGTAAGTTAACCGATTGCGTACAATCTTGTTTGATTTGCGTCGAGTATCATCTTCTGGGGTTTACTCGTCACACACATTTCTTCTATTAAAACAGTAATCCGACAGTACCTGTGCTACATAACCAACGCTGAAATCCTTATTTTTCAATATTATTTTTGAAACTTCCAGAAAAAACGAGACCTTTAGTTTGGGGTACGGAACGGGACAGGTTTTTAATTACTTTTTATCCACATTCCAGTATGACAGAGTTTCTCAAGTCAACTGTAGTTCATTCAAAACTTTAGAACATATCAATTTTTCGTCAGATGAGTTGTGATGATTAAATCATGTCACCTCAATGCTACTCTTGAGTAGAAAAACACGTTATGAAACAATTTAAAGATATGTATCTTGAAACGACTGAAAAAAGAAACTTGGTACCCAAGTGTTTACATTATTATCTGATAAATTAATGTTAACGCGAAGTGACACGCCAGACCACTCAAGTCTACAAAGTTAAATAAAGCAAGCGTACAAAATACTTAGATCAGAATTTCTATAGTAAATAAATTTAATTTCCTTAGTTTATTCAGGGATTCTTTTTCGCGATACCTGAAAAACGATTTAATGCTCTCAAAAACATAAAAAAACGCCCTAATTTTCAGAATTTCCATCGCTAGCTGCGAATTAAAAGTAGTTCCGAATATCGACTAAAACAACCGAGACTAACCAATCTTTTGATAACAAATATTCCTTGAAGGGAACATCAAAAGTAGTTTTAAATATCACAGTTATTACTAAATATTCACTTCCTAAGTAAGTTTCCGAGTGCTTTTAGGTGCTCGTAAGTAGGCTATGTAGGCCTACCTGTGGCTTCCATAAAAGACGTTGATCGGTAAAATCCGATATGTGAACGATAGTTGACATATGAGAACTTTCTGTACGAGGAAATATTTAGAAGCTGGCCCAAACCTAGTTTTCCACAAATATCTCGATTTCAAGACTGTCAATACACGGTAGTCTACAATGCAAGTAAATATTATATTTTTAATCGCTGCTTGCAAACTCAAGCAAAATCACGGTATAAGATCTTCACGGTCAATTTAGCACTTTCTAAATCAATCTTTGAAAAATGTCACAGCCCCTAAATAAACACCTCACGAAAGTTTGTAGTATACATAAAGAAAGAAAAATGTATGGAATATTACATCAATAAAAATAAAGGCATAGCAATTAGACTTTACCAACGGCACCGATACAAAAAGTGAAATTCAATGTGTTTCAAACAAAAACAATTTGCCAATATCACAGACAAATAAACACTAAACAACAACAAAACTAAGGCAATGATGTATCTGTTTAGGGAGGGTTTCTTTCTTCCCACTGCACCTTAGTACCGTGTACGGCCTTCATGTGCATCGTAGAGGCCCCTAACACGCCGTGGCATGCTTGTAATCAGTATGTTGATGTCGTCTTCCGGAAGAAGCTCCCATTCCATCTGCGCAGCTCTTTATAAACTGTACTGTAAAAAATAATGGGAAAATTACCTGACGAGTGTAAGGTCATATTCGCAAACTTGTGGGGGAAACATAGTTTTCCTTACGGGTAAAGTAAAATTACCGCACTCTGGAGTAAAATTCACGTACATGGTAGTGGAAAATCCAATACATGGATGGGAAAATTACCTTACGACGTGTGGATCTTCTCGTCCATTTGTAAATATTTGATAATTGCATTTTATATATTTTCTACTTTAAAATTATTAATTTTTATTGTTTAGTCATACGAGCTGTCCAACATGGCAATTTATATGTAAGGTATAATTACCGCATGGAGTAATATTCACGTACATAGAGATGGAAAAGCCTGTAAATGGATGGGAAAATTACCTTACGACGCGTGCATCTCTTCAGCATTGTCTTAACAACTAAGTGGGGGGACGGGTGGAAGAAAAAATCATTTGACACGCTAATATTCACTGATGCTGTCATGCTGTCGTCGTCGTGTAATGGATAGCACATCGGCTTATCTTGATAGAGGACCATGGTTCGCACCCATCCACATGCAAGAGTCGACAATGTTAGTGTTGAGGTTTCGGTTATTATTCGTCAAAGGATGTAGGTAATAAAAAATTAACAGCACTAATACTCCGGGATATTTTTTAATATACTTTTATTATACAGGATAGTTAATTTTCCTTTACTTGTATGGGAGATCCCCCTACTTTTGCCAGATACCTTTTCCGTACGATCAGGAAATAGTACTTTACTTGTTATGTAAATTTTCTCTACATTTACGAGGTAATTTTACCTTACATGTAGAGGCAATTAGCTTCCCTTACATGTAAGGGAATTTTACCTAATTTTTTACAGTGTGCTGTTTTCACTTGTTTAATGCGTTAGCACGCTCTCTGTTGATCACAAAAAAAAAAAAGATAACTCCTACCTCCCAAACTAACTTATCGCACCATATTCCAAACTTTTTGTGGGGTACATATTTTAACTGACTGACTGGCATGCGCCCAGTTGGTAACAACGGAGATACTGTAGTCCTATGCCGTAGTGATGAATTAAATTTGTTAGGTAAATATTTATGAATACTGGAATAATTTCTTTTGTTTTCTATTTTTTTGAACACGTATACGAATTGGTAAAAGATGTACTTTTCTAATAATTTCACAATTTCACTTGACCGTCACACAGTGGGGTCAAACAGCACTATTCATGGAAAAAAATATGAATCTTACGAAAATGGCAATACGTTATAGTCACACGATCGATATATCCATGAACCAGAGGTTTATAATAGTTACGAGATCTTTGGAATGAAGCTAACGTCACAGTACGTGACAGAACTTGAGCGTACATGGGTCAGTGAAGAATAAACTCTCTATCTAGGAAGTCGTTAAAGGTATGATAGTGTCTTGCGCGAGTGTAACAACGAGGTGTGGCTTAACACGATGTCTTTACCATCAGGTAAGCACATTTTCGTGCAATTACACAGAGGTTTTGTGGATTCAGTAGTGGATTAATGGAACTATAAAGGTAATGTAACTAAAAAGTGAAAAAGGGATAAGTTTCTTAAAGGTTTTAGTCTATATCAGGGCATATCATGTTTCGCATCGTGACATTTATAATTTTTTTTTACACGATATATTTGCTGCAACTGTAAACAAGCGCTGCTCATATATGCTCATTTTGAAACAGTAACGGTTTAAAAAGTAGACAGCATCTAAATCGAATTGCCAAGCACGCGTGATCAAATTATCCAAACATTCGTATGTCTTTCTATATGGGATCGGGCTGCACCGATGGTGTTTTTAAAACTAGAAGAGAACTTTATGATACCACGAGGCAGTCTGGGCGTATACAAATTCAGAAGCAAGTGACGGTCTTGAAAGACAAAATGCACAGACGAATGTATTCCCGCTCTCAACAAGCCAATTTCATATTTCGTATCCGATTCTAAGAACAGATGGCAGAAAGCTCGTATGATAGAAGAAAGTTTTTTGGAGAAGAACAAGGACTGACTAGACAAATCAGTGGGGTTTCCAAACTACGAATGTGTCGCTATTAGAAAACGCATGGGATTAACTACGAATAGTTGTGATTAATCATGTCATAAGGACAAAACTACTGAAAACAGAAACCTTACAAGCCACATATTCAAGTTTGAGCTTTGATTTGCCACTCAAATAAGCTTGTGCTCTTGTGGCAAAGTGGATATCTCAAATATTGTAAAAGATATAACAGCAATATCCCCCACGCGAGCTTCGAAATATCAAAAAGCTTACAAGAGATTCTGTAGTCCACCAGCGAAGCAGATCACAGAAAAAGAAGCGCTTGTCATGTGTATTGATGATAAGCTCACCAGACGTCAATACCATACCATTCGAGAGCATAATAAACAGAAGTTTCCCACTTATAAAAACATTCAGAAAGCTAACGCCATTGCTTTCCTCCGAAAATAGGTCTAATACTATCAGAAACTGAGGCTGAAGTTAACCTGCACGCACTTCTTGACCGCACTGCCTCCCGTTTTCTGGAGGCTTAGAAGGACGTATTTCACAATGCAGTTCAGAACAATTTAAAACTAACCCTGATTTGCCAGTAGGGATCCGACGGTTCTCCATAATCTGAAAAACAAGCAAACGTTTACAAGTGACTCCAGTAGTACACACTCGAACGTCCTCCTTTCTTCATTTTTGCCTATACGTCTAATTGATGACAACCTGGATGGACAAGGGCCAACAGTTTTCTGGCAAAATCCACGACCTTCGACAACATTGTACTGTAAGCCCACCCGATTTTAGTTCCAACGTGAAACAATGGATATTTCAAACACGGAACAGGATCACATCAAACGGCAAACACAACAGTTACATCATTTTATTTGAGAGTTGGACGGCAGAAAAAAATCGAAGTTATCTACAGCATGATTTTCACTATCATTGGCTGTAAATTGTGCAGTGCCGTTACAGGAACTCCATTTACTCAGAGGTGTTTCCTTTGCAATCTTACGTCTAAAGACTTCAACAACCTGGAAAAAGTGCTGCGTCCGGAGAAAGTCGATTCTTCAAGACTTAGCTTCGGCCTATCCGTGCTTCACGCACGCATTAGGTTCTTTGAGTGTTTGCTCCATCTTTCACATATAATTCTGCTTGAGAAAAGGCAAGTTTGGAGCATCGAGCAGAACAATATGGTCTCGAAGACAAAGAAAACCATTCAAGACAGATTTTAAAAATGGTATTACTAGTAGACAAGCCAAAACCGGGCTTTGGCGACACAAATGATGGGAATACGTCAAGGCGTTTTTTTTTTTTAACCTTACTTTAACAGCAAGCATCACTGGCGTGGACATTGACATCATAAGAAGATTAAGCACAATTTTGTAAGCAATCTCTTGTGGCCATGAAATAGACGTGGAAAAGTATCGCATTTATGCGTTGAGGACAGCCCAGCTATTTGTAACGAAATACCCATGGTACGCAATGCCTCCGACAATCCACAAAATCTTAATACATGGTCCGGACGTCATCCGCCACGCTTTTGTCCCTATTGGTTAGCAAAGTGAGTAGGCTCAAGAGGCTAGAAACAAGGAATTTAGAAAGTACAGAGAAGGTTTTTCCCGGAAGGTGTCTCGAAGAGAAGCAAATGAATATGTCCTCAACAGGCTGCTGATATCCTCTGACCGATCCTCGGACCCCCTTATTTCTTCACTCAAGCAGGTGCCGAAGAAAACCACGCAGTTTGATAAGGAGGTCCTGGACATGCTTCGGGAACCGGATGTCCGTTGTGCGGTGACGACAGCAGCGACGACATTGACAGTGCGAACGAGACTGAAGAGTCCCAACGACAGCATTTTGTAATTACGGTACTCCGTAATTCTCCGTTTCATTTGGAACCGTACTTTTCGTTATTACAGTAGCTTTACAATAACCAAGCACTACTTTTGTGACCATGTAAATCACAGTGAGACAATTTATTTATTTTTTCCCTGGATCATGCATGATTGACCCCACTATGCGACGCAAGAATAAAGTGATCATGCCCATAGCAGTGTTAATTTGGCATGTAGTGGATGAATACACAAAGTGCATATCGTCAATTCACAGTTACAACATTTCTGAAGCCCTGCTAAAATTATACTTCCAGAATATTCCTCCGTTTCCTGCTAACAATGCTTAACCGAGTTTAGAAAATTACACCAAAGGGACAGCGCATCGCATACGTGCGCACTCAGTGTAATGATATTTTGCATAATAACTATTTCTTACTAGGCATTAGACTACCAACACACCTATTTCATTACTGTTTTCATACATATTTTTAAACAAAAATATCGTAGTTTATGTTAAAAGTATAAAACGCATGTGATACATGGCATATTTAGTAAACAGCCAAACACGTCATTTTTCAAAGGTTTGATTTAAAAAGTGTGAAGAAACCGCGAATAGACTATACAAGTACATCTTGAGCAGTGCTCAATTTAGCGTGAACACTACGAACGCAGTCTGGTTGAATTTGTGGGTGTGTCCGGTGTTTCCCGCTAAGGCGAAACACTGCAGGTACTTCCGCAGCAAGTGGTGAGTTGAAAAAGACGAAACGGGCGGGGAAATGCCGTGGGTGCCTCGAACTCGCGACGGTGGCTTCTCGTGTTTCCAATTACTGCGCAGTCTATCGGTCCAGTTATCCCGGCGCAGGAGCGGGATGCTTGTGAAGGATTCCAGGGGCCTCCCGAGGAGGCTGAGAGATCATCTGGTATCGTCTCCAGGACCCCGTCACAATGCCACCCCACTCCCTAGCCCCTCGGGCTACGGTTCTTTCACGCATGACGGCGCGAGCACAAAACACCGCGCCGATCACCGCCCTGCCTCCGCGCCGGAGATGGAATCCAATTCAAGCTGAAGACTGAGTAGGAGGGGGGAGGGGAGCTCGGGCCCTCGACGTAGCGGCTCCAAATTACCCGGCATTCATCTCCTTACAGCGCCGCCCTCCTCGCCTCGTCACGCCGCAGCACCGCGTGGGACCTTCGCATCTGCGACCCACTATCCTGGCGATCAACACGCTGCTTCCCGGTCGCGCGGGAAAGCTACCACGATGACGCGTGTGGAGAAATTTGGCAGATATTAACATCGAGGTCTTGGCAGTCGATGAGGGTAAAGTGAGGTGAGTATGGAGCAGCGCCGAAATGCAAGGGGGCGGGGGAAATGGGAGATCCCCAAGAAGAGCCACACAAGAGCCAACGGCATCGTCAAGTACGATTCCCATTTGCAAAAGCCCGGGAGTGACCCCACCGGGAATCGAACCCGGTTCGCCTACGTGGGAGGCGGGTAGTCTGACCACCACACCACCGCGGCCCCTACCACGATGAGGAGCGGCGCTAAATATGCATACCGGTTTGATGTAACGATCTGCCATAAATGATTTCCGTTTGGCTGCACACAGTCAAGATACGCACGTTCTAGGAAATTAGCCACCGATTATATTTCCCCGATGTTTCCCGAGGACAATAAACTAAAGACAAATTGGCGACGTTACTGCAAAATGTACACGCCCACAAAGTAATCGAACCTAACATACATAGGTTAAATTACAAACATTCCACCGCCCAGGTACCGAACGTCCCACATTTACCGTGTCAAATTATTTTGCGTGATCACCAGGCTTGGACAGTTCTGTGTCCCCTCCACATAAACTTGACTCTTTGGCGATAACCGATACCCAGGTTCCTGTGACCGTATGTCAATACAATCACTTCGTGTTGCAAGATTATCCCTGCAAAACTGTAGAGGTGCTAACATTGAAGTCCACTATTCATAGTGGGCAAGCAAAATGTTCCTCCTCGTCCCCTCTCAACAAGGCTTAGAAACACAGGTACACAGCACTTCAGTCGACGCAAAATAACACACAAAAACGAGCGGTGGACATAGAACATCCTACAGTAGCCGTCACAGTCTTGAGACCTTTCTGCCATACCTACAAGCTTGTCGTATAAGCTTGCCCATGGAGAACGTGTCAGCTCGAAGCTACTACATCCACCTGAAATTTATTGCAATCGTGTTATTTGTACTTTTGTTCCATTGAGAGTATGTCAGTTTGAAGCTAGTATATCCATTAAGCTATTGTAGCTTAATGGATTCTTGTGTCTAACTTCACCATAGCCGTTCTTCTTATATTAACCTCCACATTAAGAGGTACTCAGTCGAAGACATATACACGATAATTTGCATGCTTTCTAAGGGTGGACTCAAACATAGCCCTGCGCGACTGCTATTCAGGTTCAGCTTATTCAAACCACGCGAACTATTTTACATAAGGTTCTCTCAACATTGCTGTTGGTATAACTATCCATGATTATTTTAACAGATTGCGTGACTCTTCTGATTCCTAATTCCATCCCCGGATGGTTCAAGGAATCTTCGGATGCGAAAAGTCTTCTCCTCTTCACAGAAAAAAACTGTATCGTCCTTTGACCGCCATACGGCTGAAGGCGACGTCAATGTCAAACTACCGCAGAACATTTTGTCTGAAGTAGTCCTGGGTGGGCTGCTGTTTTCATAAGCAAGAAGTTACGCAAAGTCTATACAAACCGGCGTTCGAAATAAAACACTTGGCAGTACAGTTCGGATTATTTTAGACTCTACAAATATTACTACATGGTTGAAAACAGAAGTCGTTTTAAACAACTTCGAAGACAGCTAAAAATCGGACTTTGTAGGAGATGGTGTGTGTGTGTGTGTGTGTATATATATATATATATATATATATATATATATATATATATATATATATATATATAATGTACACACATACACGCACACAACACTACCGTCATGGTTAAATTCTTATTTTAAAGTATTTTGATATTACTGTTACTGTGAAAGCATTAATTACAATGGACAAGTCAGTGTTTAAGTAACAGCCTAGTATTGTTACATATTGCCGCTTTGCTGCGTCACTCACTTTGTCCCTCAGCGTGACTCGGAGTACAAGGAACTAGCCATTTACGACCTTAAGCACGACGTGTGCAGAACCAGCGAAGCGATGAGCGGCGACGACAGTATCAGCGGGACTGCGGGACTGGATGGGTGACAGCCATTTGGAATGGTGGCAAACAAATTTTTGATTAGATTTGTGTAAATAAGAAGTGCGGAATTAAAGGAATGTAGGAAGTATAAGAACTAAATGTAGCAAGATAAGAACTTAAATTAGAACTGAGATTGGCATCAAATATTGCGCTCACTGGGAATAATTGTTTGTAATAGAGAAAGATAGGCAGTTTAATGCTGTAAATAGCAGAAGTGATTTTATATCACTGTAAATCAATTCAACTCTTTTAATTTTATTTAGACCTCCACCCGTCACGTGAGTTACTCCGATACGTCCATGGCGAATTATAACATTATGCAAAAGATGTTATAGTTAATATGGCATTCTTTTCTCCAGAGGGTCAGTGCGAATGTAACCAAAACAACGATGGAAATGTAAAATGCGCCCATGTTTAGGGTCACGCCTGTACTTCATTTACCCTGCTCCCTCTAACCTCATTATTGAGTACCGAGACCTGGCTTATAATCACATTGCTTGACGTATAAACTGATGTTCGTCTCAGTTTCAACCAGACTAAAGAACGTCGTAAAGTGTACTTATTTCACATCTTTGTTCTCTGCGTGTGTTACATACATGGAGCCATTAGTAAAGGAGACAAAGCAATATCGTATTCCTGTGCATTATTCAAAAGCGACGCTGCGTCTTTTAACAAGAGTTGTTGGCCTTGACCCACTATTCCTGCACAGAACTGAATTCTAAGGTTTATATATGCTAGTCATGGTAAAGTGAGCACTTTTGAAAGCCCTCTCATTTGGAATAGTAGTCAACAAATATATTTTATTTTATGTTAAAACGAATGCCCTAAAGGCACATTTCGAGCCATTGTAAGGATTTGGGGGGTTTGAATTTTACCCTTAAAAGTATCATTTTCCCTAGAAACCTCCCATTTTTCTGGGTCAGGAGTTATGCTGGAATATACACACTGTGTTTATTACTTACATGGTAATACTGATTTAAATTGGTGGTTAAAGGATTAAATATGGCTAAAAGGAAAACGTAACTAGGGCCTCAAAAGTGCTCACTTGATCGTGAACGGCGTATAGCTACGTGTACGTACTGTTATTGTTTGTGAACACACTTGGCTTCCAGGTTCCAAATAGATTTTTTGTTCCAGTCGCAGTCTCAGCCGTGTTTGCGAATAAACGCCCTACAGATGCGCAACTCTCGGTCGGCAGCAAATACTCCTCCGTGCCAACAACACTATTTAATCATAATATACCGGTGCTAGGCAGCTAAATTTTGACACAGACTATCATGGAAGTACGAATCATACAAGTTTAACAAAATATTCGAGAAAGTAGTTTTTGATTTCCTTTAGATTATAATATTCGCGCACGAGGTGACATATCATTCGCAAGTGTCTTATTACAACCGAAACAATGTCAAATGATACCATTAAAAACGTATGGAACAAAAAAAATTCCGTATCTAACTACTATATCTGGCAACTGATTCACGTTGACTACGCGTAGAAAGTCATTTTGCTCCTGAGTCAGGGACAAACTCGTAACAATATTTGACCTAAATGTTGAGTATAACCTGCGTGGGGTCCCCGAGCTCTATTAAGGCAGTGCCAAACAAAAGGCGACCTACCGCTACGGGTTGAGTTGAGAGATTTGGGCGGCTCTTAACAACGAGGTCTTGAGAGCCGATGAGGGTGCAATGAGGTGAGAATGGAGCAGCGCCGGAACGCAAGGGCGGGGAAACTGGAGATCTCCGAGAAAACCCTCCGACCAGCGGCATCGTCAGGCACGATTCCCACTTGCGAAAATCCGGGACTGACTCGGCCGGAGATAGAACCCGGTTCACCTTGGTGGGAGGCGAGCAGACTAACCGCTCAGCCACCAAGGCCGCCCCTACCGCTACGGACAGGAAAAAAATTGCGAGTTTAGTTATACGTAGGCTATAATAATGCCCGGTTGCACCATCGTGGATCGAAACTAGATCCTAGATCGGATCTAAGATTGATACAGAAAACTGTTGCACCATTCGAGTTCAGAGCTAGACTGGAGATCGACATGAAGTTCACTTCGAACTGCCGAAATTGCCGGTTCGAAATCTCGATCCGAAATCAGTAGCCATTGTCAACAAATGTAGTTTGAAAATACGCCAACAGATAAAACTAAGTTCGATTGTTTTCTTGGGAAATTAAAACAACATTATACGCACTTGAATACTATTCAGTAAAATTCGTACAAAAATAATTCACTTAAAACAGATAAAACATCGCACACCTAGTTCTATCTATAATGAAAAATACGCCTACTTCCACGACGTCATATATTACGAACTAATAGCAAAATTTATCTCATACTTAATCTCGATATCTCACTTTGTAACCAAGATCGACGAATTGGAGATCCAGAATCATGGAATTTCGTTGGTGCAACACTTTTACATTGGAACCAAGATGAAACTGGATCCTGGTTCGGAACTAGGATCATTTGATCTCGGATCGGGGAAAATGTTGGTGCAACCGGACAAATGACAGTCCACCGTGCAGTGGAACATCGGCTGATAGTTCATTAGCTGATATCTTGGTGAGCAGTTATAGGCCACACGAGATTCGGTGCTTGTTTTTATGCAGGCCCGCTGCTGGCCCAGAGTCGTCCACGGCGTATGTAATGAACTATATAGAGTCACCGCTGAAAGTTCCATAGGTACACGCATTGCGACTAGAACACTGCGCGCCAGTTCGGAGCCTTGCGCTTAGCAGCGACGGCGCACTTGATGCACGTCGGAGTGTAGCCCTTATCTTTCTCGTGCTTATCGGCCTCAAACGCGGGAAAAGATCCCAGGTAGGCGAGTGCCTTAATGGTTAAGCCAGCCCGGGGTTCCACCCTGGAAACGTAGGCAACGCACTGGTGGCCGATATGACAAGGTGGCTGACCCACATCTCTTGTCGCGCCGAGGTCACGCACGTGCGTGCATGCGACGACGCAGGGGCAACCTGCTGGCGTTGCATGGCGAGCAAGGAAGTCGTGTGAAACCAAGCCACGCCCACTAACTGCTTGGCTTGTGGACCAGCGCCCTCCCCGATCCTAGGTGCCTATTACCTGCAAAGTTACGGCGCTCGCCCAACTGGGGCAATTACGGGTCTGTGACGCCCAGCAGAAGTGAAACAAGGGGAGAGGGTGCAGGGTACATACTGCCCCTCCTTAAATTTAGTAAAGGGCGTCAAAATGAAAGCAAAAGAGCGCACAAACTCTTTCTGTTCACCGAGATGCGTTGATATATTGTAAACGATCTCTAATAAATGGTTACAGCTAGGGCCGCCCGTTTTTCGCGGACAGATGTACACGAAGGCCAGATTCCGATGTCATTTGCCATACTTGCAACTTCCCTTTGGTTATAGGCCACGTATCTTTGTCGGGAAACAGTTACTTGCTGACTGGGCCAATCAGAATTAGGCAACTCAGACGCTAAGTGTCTATGATTCGCGGGCAGACATCTGCAATGCGTGACAGTTGAAATCATCCAATCACGGAAGTGGATCTGAGTGCAAATAGTCCTGAAATCTTTTCGCGAAAAACAGGAGGCCCTAGTTACAGAGTATTACTGATACTACACACAGCTTCACTTCTATAGGCTGTTCAAGGTAAGGTGAGCACTTTTGAAAGTCCTGCTTAAGATTCACTTGTATGCACGTTGTGTATTCCTCCACCTTATATAAGATTAACATTGCCATGGGCCTCTACGCTTTATTCAGACGTCGGTCAGGTGAAACAATAAATTATTAGATAAGTAAATATTTTAAAAATCTACTAATTTTTACACTTCGAAGCATTAAAAACAGAAAGCTATAGAAATAACTTAAGTTATCAAAAATGGTTAACTAATACTTTTTATTCGACGTTAAGATATGGAACTACTTTCCCCTTCATCGTTACCAACTTTCCTGGCCGCATGTCCCTCAGGGCGCCGGTTAAAATATTTGCAGTTATAGGAGCCGTGACTTTCCTTAGGTTGATTTAAAAAGTGCTCACTTTATCGTGAACAGCCTTTAGGTTATAGATTTATTCTAGGTCTTTATAGCACCTTATAACCCAGAAGCAAAAATTTATTAACGGGGCGCTTAAAGGCTTAACGTCTCTTATTCTCTACACAATGTTTCGCCACTGCAGAAGTATGCAGTAACTTTAAGAGCTTTAGGTAATAAACTATTTTTTTTTTATAAAATCGTTGTTTGTGTACACGCGTATCTAGATAAATAAATGTCCTGGGAGTACAACTTTTTCCCCAGTAAAAATAAAAGCCAATTACCTAAGGCCGTATTGTTTCGCTTTTATCATATTAAGTTAATCGAATAGAAAAGAAATTGTAATGGTAAAAAAAAAAATCCAATTACTAGAGCCTATCAGCGCAGTTTCCTTCAGAGGTAGGAGAAGATTATAACTCGTGTGTAATAAAGTCCCAATGTTAAAGCTCTAATCTGCACAGTACAGTATAAAGACGGAAAATCTGCCAGCCAGTTCAGCGTCTTTCGCGTAGGGGCCTGTACTGCTCTGCACTGCCTGACAAGCTCTGTATGCCGCAGACCCTGCGTTCCAACGTGCGGCCGCCCTTTAGTCGACGTTAGCAACACCTGCAGCCGTACTTGGTTCTTGTACAATCTTTTACAAGCCCTGGGGCACGATCAGGTATACCAGCCGCCATATGAGCCGCCATGGAAGAGTCGTATTACATGACAGCAGTTTACTAGCATTTGGCACCCTCGGTGGGTTTGCAGTGTGTGATTTGTAGTCAATATGAACTCCATTTGTAGAATTGCTACCATAACTTGCGTAGGCATATGAAAAAACTAGCCAGCACATCTTAATATTGCTACACTACTGTCCGCCTTTTACATATATTGATTGTTCACTAGTATACATTCATTCATTTTCTTGAAAATGACGAAGTCACTAAAGTACGAGTGCGTTATTTTTCATTTTGACGAAAATTACTGATCGGCTGCGAAATACAGTTTTTTCTTTACGTACTGGGATATTATCAGCATGTAAAATTTAATGATGAAAAAAATTTGAGTCCGACTTAGTTTTGAACTTACGCCCGAAAGATACACTTTTGTAGCAAACCCCTCAACTTTACCATTGCACTACCAGTTCACACATCACGATTTGAGTTTATACATAGTAGATACAACAAATAGTTCGAATGAATATTTTCATAGCATAGGTAATATCTTAAGTATTTAGAATGGTTTTAAACAGTAATTAAAAGTTGTCATTGCCAAAATTATTCGTCATTGTATTTTAAATCTATAATCAAAATGGAGGCATCCTTTTCGGTTTCATAATCAACTCGTTTCAAGTAGTAGCCACGGGGAGCACCCTGCGCTCTGAAACTGCGGCGTGATTGGCCAGGTACGAAATCAGTTGTGGAACCTGCCACTAAAAATAGGGCGCGTCCAATTACTAAATTTGGTACGAAATCTGGCCGTACAAGGCGGAAAATGCCATGATGGGTGCCTCACTAGCCCGTATACCGGCCGCTATGGCGGACTTTGCGCAAGTTTTTACGGAATCTAGTACCGTATAATATCGCCTTTCGGGGCCGGCTCTACACACTCTAAAATTGAAACACCTAGGGTAGAGAGTAAAAGGGGAGTTGGAGGTTAGGTGATGGAGGATCGGAGCGTCGGGACTGTTCATGCTTTGTTATTCCAGTCCCCCAGCGGCCACTTTCCCTCAACATGTCCTTCCCCCCTCTTAAAATCAACCGTTTTCCCTCAAAATCGACTAAATTCCCCTCAAAATTTCCCTTTTTTTCATGAAAGTTTCCCCTTTTTCCCTAAAAATTTCCCATTATTCCCTCAAAAATCAGCGATCACCCCAGTTGCAAAAAACGATCCCTCGAAAGGCACTTTCGATCCATCAGAAAGATTTGGGGGGATCGTTTTCGAGGGCAGATCAGTGGCAGCCATATTAGTTTTGTAGGTACAGGATGTGCCAAATCGATACACAGGGTCCAGAGTCCGGAGTCAGACCTGAACATCAGCCGTCTTGCTTCTGTCGGCCATCTTGTCCACCATGTTGGATGCCGGTGACCTTGACCTTTCACTTAACCCTATGATCATGAGATTGAACGAATACTTGAACCCAAAAGAATTTCAAAAAATCCCCAAAAATTCCAAAATATCGAAAAAAAATTCTAAAAAATTCTAAAAAATTAAAATAAAAATTTGACAAAATATCAATTTAAAATTTATAAAAAATTTATTCAAATTATTATTAAAAATCTATTTGAAAACTTACATTTCCGGAGGTTCCCACAGCACATTGTCAAGCAGACGACTGACCTTCCTCCAATAAATTACTGACTTCTGCATGTGATGGTTCTTCTTTGATTTTGTTTTTTTTTCCTTGGTTACATTCCATTCGTTCTTCATCATTCCTTCTTAATTTTGTCCCCACGATTATGCCACCTGTGTTACACCCATCATCTTACATTGTATTCATGCTCTGCCTTTTCACCTTGATTTAGTAGACTGCTGACAACTCGGTCCCCTCGAACTGCCATCTTGGATTACGTCACTTCCGCAAACTTTGATTATGCCATATGGTCTTGACCTTTAACCATAAGAATCCATTTAGTTCCTCATTTGTGTTCACTAGAAAAAATAACTGTGTTGTATTAGAACAATACCAGTCATGCAGTGTAAACCGAGCTTAGTTTATTGGCCGTAATAAACCTTCAGATGGTCAATACGCATTACCATACACTTACGTATGCACAGTAATTAAAATGTCAAATGGGCTATACTTACAAGATGAGGGACTAAATATAATACTGTCGAGGATTTCCGATCAGGCAGAATCACCGTCTCACTGGTCGGATCTAACTACGGGAGCATGAACTCTCGTGAATATAGTAATTTAGTACACTATATTAGTAAATTGCATTTAAGCACCTGCACAATTACAAGTGACCACACATTTTACAACTCAATACTTACCCTAAGTGAGGCAGGTAAATATTTCGAACAATTCCAATAAATGATTCGGAAACTAAATACAGATTTTAAAACAAAGACCACATAAAGCCACCACGTCGTTTGTTACGGATAGTAGACAACACATACAAGCACCCTTTTTTTTCTGCTCCTGTCCCCCCTCCCCCCTTTTCCCAACACAAATCCAAGGTCTACATGGCTACAGACGATAAGAAGTGGGAATATCTAGCATGCTGGTGGAAGGTGAGCGGACAGTAAACACTCTTTCCGGAAATACCATTCGGTGCAATCCTATTACTACACATGGCTCTTTCATTTGTCATCTGCTGCAGTATAAGTGTCAAATGTTAAGACATCGTGACTCATCTTTCGCAGTGTAAATAATGTTTCATTGTTTCGCTTCCTTTACATCACTCTTATAAAGTGTACACAAAATCAGTGCTATAGTCCATTCACAGGTTACTTCACACTTTCCTGAAGCCCTGTTAAAGTTCTACGTCCAGAATATTCCTCCGCCTCATGCAAACTAAGTTTAACTAAATCTATAATATTATACCAAAGGACAATGCACCGAATTCGTGCGCACTCAGTTGTAGTTATATTTTTCATGGGAACTATGTCTTACTAAGTGCTAACAACACACGTGTTTTCTCATTTTTTGTCCATATTTATCATAAATGAAATATTATAATCTATAAATAAAATGCAGGCGAAACTTAAATTTAAGGAAAAAATAAATACTTTCGTGTCAACAGACGTATAAAACGATTGTGATAAATGACATATGTAGGAAATAACTAAAAATGTCATACATAGACTGATTTTGTAAAGGTTTGATTCAAAATGTGTAAAGAAACCACGAATATACTAAAATGATTTATTTCCTGTATCGCAAGGTCTGTAACTAATTATTAAATGTTTACACCAGGTACACACTCGATGTTAATTCAAATATGCCATGATATATTTCACGTGGAAATAAAACATTACTGATTTTTGTTCCAGATAATACTAAAACAATTGCAGGTGCGAAGACCATTGGCAGTGTTCGTTTGTGCTATAAATACTGTCCTTAACCGCCATGGAAGGGTGGAATGTTTTGGGAGGAGACACGATTAGAGGCAGCGTCTTTGAAGTATGTGTGGCCAGCAGGGATTGGTTGTGGTCCACCCGCCGTGGAGTGGTTGGCAGAGCCCCTACTTTCTCACGTCTGCGGTCATCGGTTGTTATGTTGCAATAGCAATCAAGTGTGTTTAATAATGAGTTCCCTTACGCACTTACTTACTTTAATGCCGTATGAATGTGAAATGGTGCTGTTTTTATATATACCTTATTTGAGGCCGGTTAATAGCCGTTACTCTACTGATAGTTTACCTTTGCCCTTTTGTCTGCTTATTTTACTGCTTTACTACGTTTTACATTAACGTCACCCTCACTGTCCCACTCAGGACGTAGCAAACTGCTGCTCTGCTCAGGCATCAGCCACGCACGATCGTCCGTTCAGTGTACGAATCAACACAGTTGTTCATGCACGAACAGATCAGTGAACCGCCCAGTGACCTGAATGACCCGTGTAACGAGTAAACTCAGCCCAGTGTGTTTACTATGTTAAAGTGATCTGTTCTCCTGAAATCAGAGTCTCAGATAAAAGGGAAAGTGTTATCTCCCTTGCACTCCCGATAAATAAAGTGTAATAAGCTTCAAAGTGCAAAGCCATGTGGTTCACGTAATGCTACTAACCAATGACTTGAGATGCTCTAAAATGGTAGCATATCTTTGCAGTGTTTGTGTCATGTTTGTTTTGTGTAAGAAGGGCATATTTAAATTTCTCGGTTTTTGTTAATGTGTAAGGTAAATGAGTTCGGCAGTTCCGGCGTCTGCCATGCCACATGCCCAAACCAAAATTCTTCACCTTAATATTAATGTTTTAAATTTAATATTGTTTTGTGAGTGCCTATGTAAGTGTTAAATGTTTTGTTGTATTTTATAATGATTTTCCATATTTTTTGCACGCCTGTTCCGGCTTTACCACGTAATTAATATTTTCCCAACATGCATAGTAACACGAAATCCGGACATTAATTAAATTATTTCTTATGTCGGAATTACTATAAGAATTCCTCCAGTCCTTGTTTTATACTTTTGAGTTTTCTAACATGTATACTTGTTCAAGTGTATGTGTTTTGTATTTCCCTAATGGTGCTAGCAGGAGATCTCCATTACGTAATTGGGTCTCTGAGCCACCATCCTCAATCTAGACCAGTGGGCCAAGGAGAGTTCAAGTGCTTCGCATCGTGGAGGACTTCAGCCTTATTTGTAAGGACACTTAGCTGCAATAGTAAGTTAGCTCTTCCGGAAACTTTTTGTAACTTTTAAGCCCCCCCCCCCCCCAAATTGCTCGCACTTTCATTTCCGTCAGACTCACTGCCATGGAGATTTTAACACGTTTAATTTTCATTCGCGCTTAACAGTGATTTTGCCATGTCGGCCTATGTCAGGCATGATATGCCATGTCCGCTTAATTCGAGGGACACATGTATTATCTTGTATGTGTGATTTCGCTCAGTCAATATATGCATTCTAATGGATCTTGTCTTACTCCATTACTTAGTACTCAATGTACCTTAGGGATCTGGCCCACTCTAGAAACCCCACATACTCAGCTTATGAACATTAAGTGTGCTAATTTAACTCTTTACTTTAAACTTATTTCGTTAACATGTGCTGCGAGTGGACTGCCACATGGCTGTGGACCTGCTACTGCCCTTTGAGATACCATCTCAATTTGCTCACCTGTGCTGTAGATGAGCTGACGCTCTGGAAAACTTTAACATCTTTACTAAATGTATCGCCATGCGTCAGGATTTTTCTCAAATCCAGCATACTCCGTTCCTCACTAGCAACCACGCCACGTTAACATTCTACTTTAGATTATAATTTCCTACTTTAACAATCTTCGATACACTTTATTATCATTTTTCACACATTCTACTTTATTCCTTCTCTAGGTTTCTACAATTTAAAACTTTTCTTTGATCACTATATTCCCTCTTTTGTCTACCCTTGCCTAACCTTTTGGTTACTCTTGTATACATGGTACAATTTATGTGCAACTATATAATGCATTTTCACATGTATGTAAGTTTTACCATTATTCTTATAATACTGTATCCATACAACATTATCTTTACCTATCTATAACTTAACCTCTAAAACAAGATTGCAGTATCAATATTTTCTAACCTTTGATAAGAACATTTTATGCTGTAAATTAATTGCTAATGTTTCATAACCTTTTTTGATTTATTATCGTGCTCTGTAGTATATTTTTACAGTATTGCCTTCTTGAGTATTCCATATACGATCTTTTACCTATCCTTTATCACTTTTGAACTGCTAATTTTTTACTTGTTATAATTACTGTGTTACTTTGCTTATTATCTTGGATTGAGGCATGTGATCAGTGTTTCCCCCCAAAATAATTTTATAGACGCCAATCACTGGAAGTATGGGTCTGGCCCCATGCATGGGTTTGTGCTACGACACTCTGCAACATTATCCTGTATTTAATTTTACACCTGTATATTCATTTTCTATATCATTCAGATTTTATACTCTCACTGTTATATTGCTACACATAGTACTTATATTTTCTCTATACATGAACTGAATAAATGCTATACAATTTAGAACGAAAATTCTGCTGAATTTTTGTATTATAAATGCTTAAGCTTTTAGGAGTACCCCAGGGTTTTTGTGTTCTGTTGTACCTTGTACTATTTTAATGAGAGCCTGTTCTAAAAAGACGTACGTTGCATTACGTAACGCCGCCATGACATGTTTTTGCACACCTATGGCATCGTGGTTGCATGCCGCATCGCGAAATTTAAGATTCGTTGGCAGCGATTTTATGTTCCGTCGCTACTGCCTTACTTTATTGTTTGCATTCTGTTTTGGCCGTAGGTAGTTTATTAATTTTTATAGTTCCGATTTACATGTGCATTGTCGTGTTTAATTGCGTGTATTATGCCAACCGACATGGAAACATAGTTCTAATTTGAAAATGTGATACTTTTTAGTGATGCACAATATTAAGTGTGCTTTAATTCCATCTTAGAAACTAATAGAGGCAATATTTCTATATGTATGATGTTTTAAACACCCTGTAAAATATGGTAATAGTTATGTGCTGTTATGAATACATGATGCCATGTGAAATGGCGCACCATGTTGTGTTGCAATGCGTGCCGCTGACTAATTTTTCCACTGCTGCTTATTTGTGCCCTGCCCTTTGGATGTTTGGATTAATTGAACAGGTATGTTGCGGGGAGAAGTAGGGTTTTCTTTTCATTAATCTTAGATTACTATCTTTCATAGTAAGGTAGATATTTTACTCATTTAATATATAAGACCATTAATAACAAATACATCAATCGAATAATTACCCATTGGTTTTAGTTTCTTATTCCATTTATCAAATTAAAACAATTAATGTCATTTAGCCCCTAATTCTCACCACTATAACTCCCACAAGTTTATTTAATTTATCTTACCATATTACCTTACATACTCCCTTTGTGGCCGGACCATTTTCTTATCACTGTTATTCTAAGACATCTTCTATCTTATTCTGTTCTGACCTAAGAACATAGTTAATTTCTCTAAATTATCTAACATAAGTAATCTGTTGCATATGTTAAGTGTGTCGTTTCTTGCATCTTTTACTTGCAAAACACCAGAACACAATGAGTTTTTTATGTGTGCTATTTTTACATTTCTTGTGTTTATTATGTCGTGTTTGTAGTTGCCTGTTTTGAATATTCTTATTTCTACCTTAGAAGGTCCAATGACCTTTGTGACCATGTATGGCCCTTTATAATTGAATGCTAGGGCCTTGTGCCTCGATTTGTTCGACTTGTTACGCACCCAGACCCAGTCTCCTATTTTGATTTTGTTTGCTCTGTGTTTTATCGAACTGTTCTTATTGTTTGTGTTATGTATGCATTATGTTTAAATTTGCTTGTTATATATCTCTTACTAGCTTATCACACAATTTTTGCTCTCTTTGGGAATATTTATTTGCTAATGCTCATTATGGCTGTGTGGCTTCTACCCCATGTAATAAGTACAATGGTGTAAATTTTGTGCTGACATTTACAGATGTATTACAATTAAACGCAATGAAGTCGAGGTACTCTCCCAGCTTGTGGGATCTTTGTGTGTACAAGCCATAAACTGTTGCCATAGAAATTTGTTCATTGCCGCCACTAGTCCGTTATGCTGGATTACACACCTTGGTTTGAATTTTTTTATTTGCAATATTTTCTGTAATGTGGTCATGAGCTCATTGTTAAATTATGTCCCTCTGTCAAAATCTGTTGTGGGCATTCATACCATAATATAAAATTTTTAATTAAATTAGCACATATCTCCGAATCTATTATTTTACCACCTGAGCTACAACAAATCTGCTAAAAAAAAAAAAAAAGAACTCTGTCAAAAATAATATATATCAGTTTACTTTTCTTAACTTCTACATTGGCCCTTTGGTATCTAAGGACCATGACTTTAATATGGGTGGTGGTTCGATAGGTTGCAACTGCTCCATGGGTTTCTGGTTGCTTGGTTTAATTTTCTGAAAAAATAGAGCAACTCTTTATGTAATTCTTTATATCTTTGTTCATTGTATCCCAGTAGTATACATGTTTAATTTTTTAAAGTGTTTTAAATGCCCCAAAATTACTTTCTCCAAATAAGGAGTTGTGGTGGGTTGCTATATTATTTTATTTATGTAGTAATTTGGTACTAATGTAAGTTTCTTTTCGCCTATGGTTGTGTGAATTTTTAAATATAATTTTCCATTTGCTGCTATACCATGGATCTGACTAAATTGATGTATTTTGTATCTGCTCAGCTGGGTTATTTTAAGGCAATTTTGAGTTTTTATATATGTGTGCCCTGCTCATATTCTCCTGAAAATGACGAGATTTGTGTGTTGTCTTGTATTGGGCACATAAGTAGTTTTTGGTCATTTTCAATTTTAATGAATTCCTTTTTGTGTTTATATACAGGTAAATAATGTGTTGCACCTTTTAACTTTACGACAATTTCACATTTTAACACTAGGTCTACACTAACAAATTTAATTTTGTTTGGATTATTTTCCCCTATAATTGTTATTGTTAATTGAAAAATTTGGGCGATAATTTTTAATTATTGGAAGTGGAATAACCTGAGTTTATTACTGCTTCACTGATTTTTGCTTTATCACACCCATGCTCTCTGTTCTCAGTAAACAGATTTTTGATATCTTGCCAATTATTGGTTATGTATTTGGAGATAGTGTTTTATTTCTGTTTCTTTCTGTGGATTTTGTTACAAGCTTTCTGCTAGTACTCTATATAAACTTTTACATTTGCTCATTTCTGTTTTAATTCTTTAATTTACATTGATAACTTGAATGCTGTTTAACTGTGCCTGACCTACCAAGTTCTTCAACTTCTTCATCTGAATCATTTGATGCAAAAAATATCAGTGCTCTGAATTCCACGGACCATAGCATCATAAATCACAGTGGCATGCTTTCTGGATGCTTACTTACTCATCTATGCTTGGTTATATTAGTAATTGTTAACGTCTGAAATTTCATTTGAGACACAGCAAGCAATACTTTTGTTATAAGAAGGATTGAAAATTTTAACATTGTTGTATGCAGAAAATTAAACCATTAAGCTTTATGGAGAAATGGTGGGAACATGAAATAATGGTGTTATATGAAGGAAAGTGTTACATGCAAGAAGGTTATAACAGGGTTCTACTGTATAGGAGCATTTTGTATGGCATTATTTGATTCTAGATAAGCTTTGTGTTCTGTTTCTCACCACCTGTTGTGATGGTGTTTGCCAACACATACAGAAAGAGGTCCTTGTTTTAACTGCATCCTGAATGTAGGTGTTTTAAGTTGGAAAACAGCTGAGAGCCCTCCAATGATGCCAAAAAAAAAAAAGGCTGTGTTGGTTCCAGTGAAAAGGTTTCAAAATTATTTGTTGCCTTGGTTTTTATATCAAAAGATAACCATTTACATAGTTTCCCTCCAAAATTTTTCAATCAATAAACATCATATAAAAATATAGTTTTCCTAATATCATGTAGTATAAAAAGGTATCAAAAATAATCCTGTTTAAAACTTCCCCCGAAATCTACATTTTTATAAGTTTACATCTCTTTCCGGCTATATGCAGGTTACATATAATTATTTTGCTTTAAACCATACTTAACTAAAATGACATAAAGGGAGCCCCTCCCTTTTAAAATGTTTACAGAACAGCAGTTCCTGCCCAAGTGAAAATCCTGTGCTGTCTCCCTGAATCTGGGCGAGACACTTGTATTTCTATTTTATTTGAAATCATCTAAACATTACAAAATTATCTTCACTCTGTCCATATCTGAAGTCCTGGATGGGCACCCTGGTGGTGTGTGACTGGCTGGCTGGTGTCACGTCGTCAAGGTGGCATACGAGGGAGGGGAAGGCAGTCATAGATTTTGTGGGCGGCAGCAGCCCCGCGGCGCCCATACTTGCAGATCAACAGGCCCGCCCAGCGGGCGTGAGGCGTGGAGTTCGTCAAACAGAGCCCCGTCGCAGCGAAGGTAAGCCATCCCAAATGGCCACATTTTCTCACCTTCATATGGCACCGTCAGTTTGACTTTCGTTCGATGTGCAGGGATAGCCGTCACATCCCTCCTCCCCTTAAGAAAGACCCACAAAGTCAGTGTCGCAAATGCATCCAGAACATAAGGCGTAGGCTGGCCAGGCCTTTACCCCAGGCTCCTTTCCGTATGGGACACAGGTCACTCTGTTAGCAGCAACCATAAAACAGACAAGCACCAGGGCTCACTCGACGAAGACATACAACAAATCATAACTCATTTCAAATTTAACTTTGGGTAGGCTTGCTTAAAATTTTGAACCATTTTTCCATTTACATATAAAGTCTCTAACACTTCACTCATTATATACAGGTATACATTTAAATATTTACGATTTTACATATTCGTATATTTTTACTTATGTACTGAGTAGAGTATACTTGCTTACAAAATGCTAATACTCTCTCGTAAATTTTCCTTCAAACACACTGGAAAACTAAAATATTTTTATAGAAATACAATAATCTAAAATGTTAGGATGCATAATAAAACAGCTTTACACCCTTTAATGAAGATAGAGTGTATTTCACAAAAGGAAGGGGGGGAGAAAGCCCTCTTTATGTCGTGGGTACGTGATATCTTTTACATTGGGAGATATGAACCTATTGGTATTTGTTTGGAGAATGTGGATCTTCGATCAATACTGTCATGGGCGAAAGGAATCTCACTATCTGAAATGGCCCTCGCCGTTTCAACCGCCAACTTAGCACAAAAATAATCAATTTTTGAACTGAGGTTGTGAGCCTCGACTAAAATTAAATCAACAGGTTTCAAAGTCACATCTTTATAAGCTATGTTACTTTTCTGTTCCACTTTCTGGTGATACGCAATTAAATTGTGTGTCACAACTGCCCATATTTATTCCAGTTTTTATTATTCACATTTTCCAAACAAATACCACGGTGTGACCACACATTTATTAAAGGGTACATCAATCTCCATCCCAAAAACACTTCATATGGTGCATACTTGTGTGCAGTATGAATCAAATTATTGAAACACAAAAACAAAAGGTATAATACGTCATCCCAGTGACACTGTGTTGGTTCGAGTGAAAAGGTTGGAAATTATTCTTTGCCTTTGTTTTTATATCAAAAGATAACCATTTACATAGTTTCCCCCCAAAATTTTAGAATCAATAAACATTACATAAAAATATAGTTTTCCACTGATTACATTTAGTATAAAAAGGTATCAAAAATAATTCTGTTTAAAACTTCCCCCAAAATCTACATTTTTATAAGATTACATCTCTTTCCGGCTATATGCAGGTTACATGTAATTATTTAGCTTTACCACCATACTTAACTAAAATTGCATAAAATATTGACAGAACAGCAATTCCTGCCCAAGTGAAAACCCTGTGCTGTCTCCCCGAATCTGGGCGAGACACCTGTATTTATATTTTATTTGAAATCATCTAGAACATTACAAAATTATCTTCACTCTGTCGATATCTGAAGTCCTGGAAGGGCACCCTGGTGGCATGTGACTGGCTGGCGTCACGTGGTCAAGATGACGTACAAGGGCGAGGAAGGCAGTCATAGATTTTGTGGAAAGCAGTAGCCCTGTGGCGCTCATACTTGCAGACCAACAGGCCCACCCAGCGGACATGAGGCACAGAGTTCGTCAAACAAACCCCTGTCAGAGCGGAGGTAAGCTGTCCCAAACTGCCAACATTTTCTAATGATGTATTATATTTGGTATTCTGTAATGTGTTTAGAATATCCGGTGTTCCGGGGAGGGGATATTGTACACTTTTTATATACTGCTTAAGTTGAAGAAAGTTGGTTAGGAAACTCATTCCACCCTCTTTTTTCTAATTACGAAACTAGGCACAGTTCAGAGTGAACAGATTGTTCAATAATCCCTACAGCTTCCATATTGTTAATTTGTTTGAATAACTATCTGTATTTTTGGGCTAATTCAATATGGTCTTGTATGTATGGGCTTTTCTGTTATCATATCTAATTTAATTTAATAGTTATTAGCCTTCATTAGTTCTAATATGCATTAAGCAAATCTATCCTGAAAGTTATTGATAACTTTTACAAGTTTGCCTTTCTTGTATGAATCTAAATTTTTGTTCATTTTACCCATGACGTTCTTTTGTTTTCTTCTATCGTGTCATTTCTATTTATGCAATATTGGATAGTGTCTGTTTGTTCATTTTCTGGTGCTGATGTATATAGTTGTAGTACTTTATCACAGTTATTACTGTTTAAGAATATAATATTGTGTTTGAGAAATGGTATCACATCACATGTTTTGATGAAGTACATCCCTAATATAACATCCATTTTTTAATTCTCGATGACTAGAAATTCTTGTGAAAATGTGTTTCCCACTATGCTCAATTTTATATTAGTTTTAAACCTTGGTGGTTCCATTTGTTCTATTTCCTCTGTCCCACCTACTAAAGAAAATTTTTCTGTTACCAGCTTAAGTTGTTGATTTGTTATTATTGTGCTTGCTATGCAACTGCGGCTACTGAGGCTATACCCTGTGTCCAAAAGCACCTAATGTTGTTTTCCTTTAATTGTGAGCAGTAGCTGCGGTGTTGATTGGTTTTACAACTACCTGGTTGTAATCTTGCCGCCACAAGAGGCCATATGCAAAAAAGAATTATTGCAAAATCGCACTACTGTTGGGTAAGCAAAATTGTTCAGTTGTAACAAACTGACAGCTACTCTCCTTTTCAACATTGCTTTATTCTTTTGCATATACAATATGAAATCAAAAGAGCTTAATATCTAGTAACTTCTAGCTTTAATCTGAATTCTATCACTATAACTCACGAGCAAAAGTTTAATTAGCACAAATTGTTACAATAAACACTCTCTATGGCTATTCTAGCAATTTAAAAGAGCTTTGCTTTCTCATTTGCCTATATGAGTTTGCATCCAACACGGCACTTTAAGGAATGTCGCTATTAAAATGCGGAGCTTTATTGCGCTGCTAACATCGGTAAATTAATACCAGAAGGGTAGCTAAATTAGCATTTAATGGAATCTGCTAAAGGGGAATGGTGGAGCTTACCCACTTGGCTATCTCGAATAGTTAGGAAAGACCCTAGCCTCCATCCATGTTACCTCCTTTGGTTCTAATAACCAGAAGGGGTACACACTTAATTCCTAAAGATTATACTTTAAAGACTGGGAAACATAACTCATTAATAAACCATCCATTAACCATTAAATACACTTTACTTCGTATTAGGTTATAAAATAGGCAATCTACTTTAACTTTACATTTAACATTAACACTCGATGTAAGTTATAAGATAATAATGTCATAATCAAAGTATTCTGCTCATTCAAAAGTTAGTACTCTACATTCAAATAACAGCGTAACTCTCTTGATTATTAACTCAAATGCAGATGCTAATATGAACAAATTAACTATAAGATACCACTGCCTCTAAGTCTTTAAGCCCCTTCTCGCATTCATCTAGGAATTCCACTCACCACTAAGATGATACCGCACAATGGACGCACGAAGGCTCCGCCACAGCCTCGTTGCCGACACGCAGACCGCTGGCTTGGTGACCTGGTGACTCATTGGGGGGTGCGACCTTGTGGTCTCCTCACTCATATATGCGCCTGCTGGCCTCGATTTCTTCATGACCGCTCCTTGTTTAGTTCGTGTGTCCCAAACACTGCACCCCGTCTGGTTCCCTTGTGGCCTCTACAATGCCTCGTTACAAGTGTAAGATGTTGGGTGGACCACATATTACTTAATCGTTGTGCCAAATCAAGAAGGAATTACAGAATGAAAGGAAAGTAACTAAGAAAAAAAAAACGAAATCAAAGATGGCGAACATAGTATAACAGAGCATGGGAGAATGTTTGTTTCGTCTGCTCGCCTGGTGGCTAAACTGAGAAATTAGCAGCACTTAGGTGATGGAAATAGAATTCAATATGTCAGGCGCAGACAGCTTCGCCAATATTTTAAATAAAAAATAAATAAATACAAATATGGCTGCCATCTGGTGGCTAAATAGATAGCTCGCTTGGCTACATAATCGAAAATTAATACACTAGTGCTATCTAGGTGGTACAAAAGTAAACAAATTACAATTACAATTACATGGCTGGTGGAGTGCATTCGACAAAATGAGTATGGGTGACGGATATGGAGGCCTGCCGACTAATTAACCAATGAGAAACATTGGTAGGCAGGCAAAGGTTACGCCAATATGATTGA
Source organism: Dryococelus australis (assembly GCA_029891345.1). NCBI lineage: Eukaryota > Metazoa > Arthropoda > Insecta > Phasmatodea > Phasmatidae > Dryococelus > Dryococelus australis. The sequence continues at coordinate 132,444,230 of CM056997.1, forward strand.
CTGGAGGAGGGCCAGTCGTCTGCTTGACAAGGTGCTGGGAAAATCTCCGGAAATGTAATAAGTATTTAAATACATTTTTTATAATAACTTTGAATAAATTTTTATAAATTTAAAATACATTTTAATAAAATTTTTAATAATTGATTTAGAATTTTTTGCGATATTTTGGAATCTGCGGGGATTTTTTGGAATTTTTTTGGGCTCAAAATCATTCAACTTCATGGTCATCGGGTTAAGGTCAAAGTTCAATGTCAAGGTCACCGACATCCAACGTGGCGGACAAGATGTCTGACAGAACCAAGATGCTAATGGTTAGGTCTGACTTCGGACCCTAGACCCTGTGTATCGATTTGGCACACCCTTCGCCTACAAAACCAATATGGCTGCCACTGCTTTGCCCTCGAAAACGATCCCCCAAATCCTTCCGATGGATCGAAAAGTGCCTTTCGGGGGATCGTTTTTTGCAACTGGGGGGGGGGGGATCGGGACATTCTGAGCGAAATTTAGTAGATTTTAAGGGAAAATTGACAATTTTGAGGGAAAAAGGGAAATTTTGAGGGAAAATGGCCGCCGGGAACCAGAATGATTGAGCATGAACAGCTCGGACGCTCCGATCCTCCATCCCCTTGCCACAAACTCTCCTTTTTCTTTCTATCTACTAGTTAGAATTGAGCCAAATCAGTGAAAACAGCGAAAATTGAGCATCTGATAATCAGTGACAGATAACTAATCAATATGGTAGCTGAATTTCACCGATTTATTTGTGATTTCCCATGAATGTTAAGAATTACACTACTTATAATCACTTTTTTCCAGTTAATTTGCTTGATTCGTCGGTTAGCAATAGCTTTATCAACTGACTTTCACTGCCACTGATTCTGATTTAGAGTGCACGAAATCACTACAGCGCAGTACTCGCACGCAGTCAGTCTAGATGCAGTTAACATGATGAACTCATGCTCTAGAGCAGGTTATAATGTGGAAATGCAAAACTGACGGCTACCCCATGGTATATGAAGAAGAAAAAAGGCATTTTGGTCTAACTATATACAAAAGAGGCGAGTTTGTCCTAACATGCGAATTATAAGAGGCAAGATTCAACAGCTTCTGTCGCCTTACTAGATACTATTTTGAGGAAGTATATAGTATGATTGAAGCTGACATAAGTTAAATCCCACCACTCTGTACGCGCACACAGCAAACGAACAGTCTTCAGACACCAGACTGCGTGCAGGAAACTATATAGGCCAAAGAGTCTACAGAACCTACTACTGTACGCGCACACGGCGGCCTGCGCTACGCCTCGATGTACAGGCCTTTTCAAACGATAAAAGTTCACTTCAAATTTTCTTCAAATTTTATTAATACAATTTCTTGAATGCTGTGTGACGTCACTCGGAAGTCATAATCGCGATTATTTTTTCTTGCAAGCCTCTGAATAACTTAAATTCCTTCAAGATTTTCGTTTATCGCGTGTTCAATGCTTTTTATGAAGTCAATTTTTCACCTAGCACTCAGAATTATTAAATCAGTAAAAATATAATATGTAGTGTCTTAATACATAGTAATTTGTGGGTATTTACGCTACAAATAAAAATTGAATATAACTATTTTATACAAAGAAACGTTTTTTGACAAATTATTTCGATAGTGTATGATTTGTAGACGTTTGAAAAAAAAAACTGCTGTACAAAGTAATTATTATTTTTTAACTGAAATAATTTGAGGAAGATGTTTAAGTTCCCACTTAAATATTTATTGAATACAGCTGAATGTGTGAAAAGTCTTTCGAAACTTTAAGTAATAATTCAATTTGTATTGCATTCAAAATATTGAATTGGATTTGAACACTGTATTGAATAAATTGAATTCAATTGGTTGAATTCGATAAAAAATTTATCGTATGACATGTTTCCATTTTCCCGCACTACGCTACGCTATTTCGGTCTAACCAACTACATCCCAATGTGCGTCCGGCCTAAGGAATATACCGACATGTGTATCAAATAATAAGTTGCAGACATATGCACAGCCCTATACTAGTGCGCATTCTTTTCCTTTCTCTGAAATGTGTGTTATTTGGGAACAATCGGCAGGCTGAAGTAGTTCCCTTCTTGTGGAAACAATTGCTTAGCTTTTTACGACATTAACTTCAATCTGTCAATTTGTGTAAAAATTTCGAAAGACCATTAGAGCTGATTGAAGGCTTTGTGTAGCTAGGCAGTGTTATAACAAGGCGAGTTATTTTTGTCATTTGGACTTGGTCATTATCAATCCCTCTTGTAACATAATTTCAGTAAATACTCAGGATTTTGAGATTTACTACGAAGTGAGATTAGCAACCCTTATTTTGTTTCTGACTGAGAACATAATTTACCATTACCTTTCAAAGGTTGAGGATCTTCGTTTGCCGATGCATTCCGCGAATAATAGTTTCCTATAATAACCTATATTTAACAGTTTCCCGTACTTTAAACTAGATGCTTGCTATTTTCCCATTTTCGAGGCCACAAGTTATACTTACAGACATTTCTTACGATATTTTTCACATAGAATCACCTCCCAACCGCTGTAGGCAAACAGATTGCGAATACGTACAGTAGTTTGTTTTAAACATATTGTTACAATTTGGGCTTAGCAAGGTTATTTAAGGGATCGAGGTTTTACTGGAATGAAATAGTTAATAATAATTCCATAATGTATTTACAAACACTACAATTAATATGCTCTCGACTTAATATATCTCAATACATGGTTATCACTTGCTATTTACAATTCAATCGTTCATCTCTTCAAGAAAGTAATGCAATCAAATAAGTAAAATCAGTCCAATAAACATAGTATCAAAACCTCTTGAATTATTTTACAAATTATATGTCCATACTTGAATGGTTAAAATATTTAAATTAGATTCTGTATTACATGGTATTTCCCGTCTGCCTCATCACTGGCAACGGACCGTGGACAACGTCGGAGATTACTTAGGAGGATGTTAAACAGCTCGAACGCGAACGATACGTACCTGTTCACATGATTGCATAGTTTGTACGAGAATATATCAACTAAACGGTGATTTCAAACAGCCATGTTCGTCTTTGTTCCTTGACGGGCATTCCTGCATCCATACCCCATGTGGTGTCACCTTTAAAACGTACATGTCGTACACTTTCAACTGTGCATAGTACATTTCCTGTGTTGGGTTATTTTCGGGAGATAAACTTCTGAATCAACCCTCGTACTATAGTTAAAATTATATTTTCGTCTCTAAAGCGTATTTTTTAAAAGGGAACATGGCCAGTATGAATGGTTCACAATAAATTCATAGTTAAGAAACTTCCGGTACGGCTATTTAATGTACCCCAGACATGCAGCATACCCTTTGCCTTTAATATTATACCATAAACGATAGGGTCAACATCGAAAGTTATACGAGGCGAGTGGATGCGAGAGAGAATGCACACCATCTCAGTGTCTTGCGCATAAAGGCAACCAAACATTCGATGGGAGTACCTAGATCACCCTTAACGCAACCATGCTTCTAGACCTAGGAGACGTTACCACCAGCTAGACGGTGCCAATCTAGGATCTTCACGTGTATCTTCGTACCGAGATCGCTACGGCGCGGCGTTATAAGCTGTTCACGGTAAAGTGAGCACTTTTGAGGCCCTAGTTACTTTTTCCTTTGAGCCATTTTTTATACTTGGGCCACCTTTTTAAACAAATATTTCCATGGAAGTAATAAACACAGTGTCTATATTACTCCACACTCGAGAGTTAATGTCTAAAGCTATAATAAAATATATTTATCGACTATTCCAAATGAGAGGGCTTTCAAAAGTGCTCACTTTACCGTGAATAGTCTATACCTACAGTTCACGAGGTTCCGGGTCGAACCCTGGGTAATACATAAATGTGCGTGCCTCGTTTAAGAGTTGGTAGTCCTGAAATTTATTTGCTTCATTCGTTGCATATCTTAGCAAATACAAGGTTTAGGAATACGACTTGCCAGAAAAGTAAGTCAATAAAGTATTTTAAAACTCTAATCATATTAAGTGCATTCATTTTTAGATCTTGTCTGCGCAGTTTCCTGAATATATAGGAGAAAAGTAAAACTATACGTCTGTACATTTCTAGGATTCTGGGTTTGAGCCGCATCGTGGATTTTTTCTCCAACATTTCGGCAGTCGTTGCAGCTGCCATCATCAAGGAACAATACCTGACCAACATATAAGGGCATCTTCCTTCTACTGTCATCAATCGGTCAGGTATTGTTCCCTGATGGCAGCTGCAACGACTGCCGAAACCTTGGAGAAGAAATCCACGACGCGGCTCAAACCCAGAAGCCTAGAAATTGACGACAAAGGCCGCGAAAGCTTGTGAACTATTTTTTACACGTCTGTAGTTCAAAGTTAAATCCGTGGACTTTCATCGCGTGTAACGAAGTCGCGATGTTACAGATCTAAATTGCACAGCACAGAGCACCAACGGAAATACTACACGTCATGTGCGTATAGAAGTGATGAGACGCCAGGCGTACGTGTTAGGAACTTTCACGCGATCAGAAAAATTACCGCGGTTTCGCTTATAATACATGGTGTATCGAGAAAACAACCAAAAACGTCATACATGGGATGATTTTTGAAAGGTTTGATTCAAAAAGTGTGAAGAAACCGCGAAAAGACTATACCAAGAGTTAGTCAGCTTCCAAATACATACTGTGCAATTCGGGCGTATTTAGGGATTAATTTTGTTGTAGGTAATTAATAAAATCTTCTATGGCAGTCGAGACATATGCCCGATCATCGTACATCGCTTCGCCAACCTCGGCCCAACACGTCGCCTTAATTTGTTTGTTACTGTACTCGTTGCACCGAACGATGTAGTCTGTAGATGTGTATGAAACAAAACTGTTTGAAAATGTGAACTAAACATTCTGTAACTTCATTAAGTATCTTCAGGAACCCTTTATTTCAAGTTTTAGATTTGTGAAAGACTCCACACTCACAACAAATCCAATATTGCTCTTAGCTTTTCAGTAAATGAGAAATTAGATTTTGTTCTTTAAGGAGTCTATGTATTAACGAAGAACGGAAAGTTTGACGATGAAAAAAAGCAAAGTTTGGGGGTTAGGGTACGCCACCTCACTCAGAATTTTTTTCCCCTCCTTCCTCTTTTTTACCCCGCCTCACCCGACCCTCGCCCCCTCCTTGACATCCCCTCGGAGGAGATCGTTTGACGCAAGGGGTACTGTGCGTTGTGCCCGCTGTTATTTGTTCGCGCGTCGTTTCCGCCCCATTCTTGCTAGGAACTTGCAATTCGATATCGAGGCATCTCTTACGGGCAAGTTTTACACACCATATGAAATTGAGAAAATCTCGAGTTTTAAGGGGTGTCCATTTTTTGATCCTCTATATCTCCGGAATGTTTTAACCTATAAGGTAAATATTTGGCACGCTTTATAAGCCTATCACACTCTAAATCTGAATCAGTGAGAATTCCATAGTTTCAATCAGTCGAACGTATCTGACTGATTCAACAGTCACTTCAGTGAATTTAACTGATGGATTAGTGAAAAAATGCCAGATTTCCTTCACTTATTGATTCAGTGACATTTTCCACTGATTCATAATACTTTTTTTTCACTGTTTACTCAGTGGTTAATTTTTGACTGATGGATCAGTTAAACAGCGTGTAAATATGGCAGCCAAACAACGTTTAAAAATGGCCGTTAAACAACGTGAATAAAGTTAAATAACAACGTATAAACTAATAAAACTTATACAAAATACTTTTAAAACGTGATTCATCTTTCAAAACGCCATTTTATGAGGTAAAATAGGAACACACAGCCTTTCATTCCGTTTTCATGTAATCGTCACAACGCTCTGTTTGAAGGTTTAAACTGCATATAATGTGCTGAAGATAGGGCACTCATATATACTATTGCTATTAACAATCCTAACGGTACCAATCAAACCAAAAACGAAACTTAAGAGCATGCAATATAAAACTTCGCGATTTCGCGGCGAAAATATAAGAAATAGTGCAGATGGCAAGGTAACGGCCTAAGAGTCGAAAGGTTTGTGAGTTCAATACCGGCCACCTCCGGGAGGTTTTATACTTTTTTTTACATTACGGTAAATTGCGGTACATTACGGTAAATAATAAACTATCATAAATATGTTTATTACATGTAATTATTTGGATACATTCAATAAAAACGATATTTTATTCGCCACTGTAGTCGGTCACCACTTATTCAATCAGTGAAATTTTTCACTGATACAATCAGTCGTCTTCCACTTATTCTAAGTGGAGCCTTTTTCACTGATTCGAGCAGTTGAATTTCACTGCGAATCAGTGGTTTCCCGCTGACTCTAATTTAGAGTGCAGTCCTGATAGTGACTTAGGCGAACAAAAAAAAAAGTGACCAAAAGTGCCCAAGATCACCAAAATTAAAATTAATCGAAAAATGTCAAAATCAAAAGGGCACACACTTAAAATCTTTATTCTCGACTTATTTGTCAAGCAGTTGGCTACAGCATGTATTGTTTTTGTAATGGACAACCTGCAACACGTTAACAGCTCAAAAGTGGTGACATTGATATAAAGCATAAGATTGTATTCAAAGCTATCCACTACCACAGCCCCAATACCAGGACCTTTGGCTACATGCCAGTTGCTTGCTTACCCAGCGAATTACACGGTCACAAAATTCTCACAGCAGACAGTGGCTTAACAAAGATCATTGTATATCTACCCATGCACATTAGAATAATGACATACAACAAATACTAGAAAAGGAAATTTTTTTAATAATGATAATAAGTATCAAACTAATCGGACATTTCAATATCTTCAATTTTATCACCAGTTCCTAACATTTTGCAAGTAAACTTTATTTGCTATTTAGTACAGATTATAATCAAGAATCTTAATTCAACCACACAAAAACCCAATGTCAGTAGATTAAATAAATTAAATATTCTGACATGACGCAGCAAAAAAACTACACGTAAAACAAATTCTAACAAATCTTTACAGTAAAACTTGCAACAGTCTTACCGTCCAGCTTGTATGTGCAGTCCAGGTGTAAGCGACAAAAAAAAAAAAAAAAAAAAAAGTTCAAATAATTAAAATCACGATCATTTTGTCACTTAAAATACTATCAAATTACACATACCAATGCAATTAAAACTTGTTTGTAGCATTTGCATTACCTGTCATGAAGAAAAAGAACTAGTGTTTTGGTTTTTTTGACAAAAACTCTTGTCATTATGATAGGCTTTCGCTTCTCAACAAGCTTCTGGATGCGAAAATCGCAACCTTCGCTGAACAAGTGTCTACCAATGACTTCAGAGTTGTAAGCTACAAATATACAAATCATATTGTCAATACGAACACGGCCTCAGTTATCAAATTAAACACGAGAATACCGTATTTCGGCGTGTATAAGCCGCACTGAATTTTTGTAATCCTGTAAATACTGTTAAGTTACTATTCCATACACACATAATAAATTCCGACATAATTTTCCCCTACAAAACATTTGTGATAGACAATTTGTATCGTGTTGCAATGTTTACAAATATATATCACACGATTACTATTCCACATATGGTAACGTGGCTTGAAAAAGCAAAACTACGGCAACATGTTACACAAAATGGTCTCTTATCAATATGCACTTATAGCGTGGCGGCGGGCGTGCGACGTAAAATATCTTTCTTTTGTACAGCAGATAAATTATTTTCTCATGTACGGCATCTATGGCTGAGCTCCATGTTTACGTTTTACACATGCGGGCTGATTGTTATTTTGTTGATTAACATGAGTGAACAAATAATTGCACAATGTTTTTTTCTTCTTCTCCACTTACATTACCTTTCACCCCCCCCCCCCCCCTTTTCCCCCAACTTCCTTAGAAACTAAGTTAAAACATTAAATGTAGTATGTTTATAAATTTCTAAACATGTTTTGGGGGTAAACATTTTATTTTGCCAATATCTCATAAGCCACGCCCCCACTTTTTGTAGTCATTTTTTTTGGAAAAATGTACGGCCTATACCCGCCGAAAAACGGTACATTACATAAAAAAAACCTATAACCTTGGTATTCCAAAATCCACATGTGCCTCTTATAAACATCCAGCGTAGCAAAATAAAACACTTCCTAACTGCGTCACTGTAAAATGTTTACGTAAAACAAACTGGAACGCTGCATTAAAAATAAGTAACTATGAACCATAGAATTTGGAAGCATTATGTCTATATACAACACAAAAGGTAGCCATTTTAAATGACTGAACTCATGGACTGACCAAAGACTCGTGTCATGACTCATGTGGTGTCCAATGCAACCAACACTGCCAACTTAACCACAGAATAAATAAGTATTACATACTAGCTTACCGGTTGAAATAAAATGTAATATTGAGAAACAAATAGTACGAATTATATTTTTTTCTACATCTTACACTCCGACGCCAATTAATTTTGGTTTTATTGTTTTACGTTGCTACTAACATCTTGAGATAATAACATTTCAGACACTCGTTCAGTTCCGTTAATTTGCAGCAGTGCAGTAGAGTATGTAAACAATGTAGAAATTAAAATTTTTAAGATTGGTGCAATGTGACTTGGCGCTTATTGTGGCTTTTCTTACCTCCATGTTACCTCATTTGTTGACAAGAACGAGAATGCACATTTGTGATTCCACATATAAAAAAAAAAATTAAAAATAAAAAGGGGAAAATTTTTTCTCTGATTGATGGAAAATGGTGACTTTATGTGACCAAATTAAAAAAAAGTGGCTAAGTGACTGCCCTTAAAAAATGTGATTTAGGTTACCTGTTATCAGCCCTGAGAGTGAAGTTCCCTTAGCCTCACGATGTACCGTCGACCTCACCTGAATTGCATGATTTTCAGTAGGCGTAGAATTTCAAATTTCTTTTCCTCCTAAACGATTGAGCTACGGCTACGGGACTCGGTAGCCACGCTCAGGAACTCCAATGGCCATCTTTAATTATTTTAATTTGGGGGTAGGGGGGGATATTTTTTTGCTTCATATTCGCCAAAAATTCTTTCTCAAGTGCTGTGTATGAATTTCCCAGTTTACGTTCATTTTTTTCATAAGATAGTTCCATTTTCGTTTCCCTTGGGTATCGATGATTCTGCTTCGAAAAATCGCTACTTTCGATGCATGTTCCTACCTTGTCCTTAACCATTTTCGTGTAGTGCTAAATTTTTTTTAAACTATCCCACCTTTATAACCCTCCCCCTGTACCCCCTCCCCTAAAAATCCGAAGCTCACACCCTAAACCGTAAGCAAAAATAGCATTAAGTGCGGTGTGGAGGATGTTTTGTTGTTTCTTGCATTTGATTCCCCGCTTTTATCCACACGTTTTGGCCTATCATCTTTTAACGGAGAATTTGTCACTGACTAGGAATATCCCAAAATTTTGAGTTTTTAAGGGGAGTCAATAGATTTCCGATATTTCCGAAACGAGTTGACCTACGGCATTCCACTTTCTCACGCTCCTTAACCCCATCACTTCCCCATTGCCTCTCATGGTGTACTGTCGACCTCACCTTAACTGTACGAGGGGCCGCGGTGGCTGAGCGATTAGCCTGCTCGTCTCGCACCAAGGCGAACCGGGTTCAATCCCCGGCCGGGCCACTCCTGGATTTTCGCAAGTGGGAATCGTGCCGGATGATACCGTTGGTCGGTGGGTTTTCTCGGGATCTCTTGGGTCTGTTTCAAATGTATCGAGAGAGCGGTAGGGGAATGTTTACGAAATGTCAAAATGCCGTAAAGGTGTTTCGAAAGGAAGAAAACTAACAAAGAAATCTCGTGCGGTGCGTGCTTTACAAAACGCTAGAGTTGAAAGAGTTGAAATCAATTCTAGCAAAAGTACTAAAACAATGTTCTTTCGAAATTTCACATAGCATAGGAAAGCAAGTATGTGAACAAATGCGAATTTAGCCTATGAGAAAATATGTTGGCGCTACATACATCCTGTACACTGCATCACAAACATTTCACACTCGCGTCCTTTGAGTTTAAATTACATACAGTACATATATCTAATTCTTCCGTATTTACTGAAGTATTTTACATAAGAGAAGGAATTTTAGGCTTAACTTTGCCAATGTAATGATAGGCGGAAATAAATAAATAAACATGAACACAATAGTTAATGAAAGTATAGTTCTTGGTTGTATTGATTTATTTGATATAAACCGGTACTTATTATAAAACATACCCTTCACGAAAGTAAATTACAAATACGTAACTGAGAGTTAAAACTCTGTTCAGTGAAAAAGTAAAACGCGCGCGCATTTTAGGACAAACCGATACGAAAATGCCGACGAATTTTCATGCCATTAATCTGAACAGCAAATGTCAGAAATAGCCCGTTTCACGCACGAAAATATCCTGAGTTAACATGCTTAACGAAAACACCCGGAGATGCCTTGTCTTGCTGGACTCATATTTCGCCAGCAGTCGTGGGTCTATTGTGCCACCCCCCCCCCCAGGAGGGGAAGGCACCGGCGGATCCAGTGAGGCGTGATGATCCACGGGGGAGGGGGTGGTCACAAAGGATATGACCCCCCTCCCCTCCGCCCAAAACATTTAAACTGACATGAAACTGTCCTGTGAATGTTTTAAAACTGAAACGAAATCTTTCACTGTACGTCATTTTCTATTGGCTCCTATGATAAAGAGAAGCCATTTTACACCGACTTGGAGCCGAATTCCCGTGGCGCAGTCGGTTGGTGCGCATCTGGGTTGCATGAGGTTCTGGGTTCGAATCCTAGGTATGACATGGGCGGTAGTTTAAGTTAGGACATAAGTTAGTTTATAAGCCGTCCCCTAATAAATTATCAGGCATAACACCGGGGGACGTTAATAATGCCTTTCCAACCATATTCAAATCCAATATACCTACTTGGGTTGCATTTGTTTAAACCCGATTCTGTATGGGTCCATTGAGGGCATATCAGACAGTGGCAGAGCAAGGCACAAGTTTTTAAGTTTATGCTGTCACTAACTAGATCAATTTTTTTTTCGCTCTGTACTTAAATTAATACTGCTGATGGCCGGCTGGTTTTATTCATGCATCGATCAAGTTAAACTGTGTAATTACTAGGAACTTAATTCACTTATGTTCCTAATATGATAATTTTATTACTACCCGGGAAAAACTGATATTGACATTAAATATACACACATTAAACGATAAACACACAACACAAGCACAGTGGCGCCGCTACAGTTCGCTTTCGTTTATGATGCTGCATTCAGTGGCAAAGAAATTATGTTTGGAATAGTTGGTAAAATGCTTTAATTAAAAATAACAGTTTTCTGTAGAACAAAATTAATTTCATCTCAGTTTTCAACATAAACGTCACATCAAAACAGTCGAAAACGTATGCGATTGCTGCGATGCTCCAAGTGTAAGAGTTAGCAAATTTGTAAAATATGTACTTATCTTGTTTATACAGTTTCACTTGGCCGACGCATGAATAAATTGAGTAGGTCCATGGCAATGTTGTACGTGTGTTGCAAGAATACATGACGTGCATACAAGTAGATCTTAAGCAAGGCTTTCATAAGTGCTCAGTTTACCGCGAACAGCATCTACCACTGTTTCCAACGGAGACACCTGCCCTTCCCCCCCCCCCCCAAACCAAGTTCATCGCAGGTAGAACAAAGATACGCTCACGTGCATAAGAAATTTCCCAATCACTATTTTACGACTATTAAGATTATGGGAAAACCGCTAGCAGGAACGCAAATACCACATGCATATGCTACGTAAATAACGAAATTAAAGCCAGCTAGCCAGCATCTAGTTTTGAGACCGGAACTGAATAATTTTAAATAGCATGGTTTTCAAATGTCACGGTAAGTATTGTGTGTGAAATTAATTATACAATTATGCTTATAAGAGAACTATATGGGCCTAATTAATAATTTGTAATTATAATAAATTTCCTTGTCAGGAAGAAATACACCATAAGTCATCTACGTCAAACATATGCCAGTTTTATAAGTATTACAAAATAGGAATATTTACTATAAATGTGAACGAAGTCAGTAATACGAATACTGTCTTCGACAATAACAAGTATTTAAGGTAAGATGATCTGCTCTTCAATAGATCATATATTTAATTTTGGTTTCTGTTTATTTTCCCCTAAGCCTATAACTGTCAAATTATATATATTTTTTCTTTTTGATTAAATACTTTAATCTTACACTCTAATAACTTGATTATACGAAATTATTCTGTCAACCACAAAATATTAAGTTATTTCAGAGTTTCAGCTTTCACTATTCCTGATTTAAAATTGAAAATGCCTCTTAACGCAGAGAAGTCTGTGGGGAGAAAAATATGCTACAAAATTATCACGTGTACCAGCGACACTACTTAATCCACAACTGTATACACAGCTACAAAAAAAAAAACATAACGATATGACTTATTCACTCGAAAAGGCAAGCTACATTTCAACTGACAGCCGTGCTTATAAATAGCCGGCTATACTTACTTCAGAATTATAACAGCCCTTTAAGACAGGCTGCACGCTGCGGCTCCGGCTAACAACAGAACGTTCAAACAACACGACTGAATTGTCAGTCACACAATACCAGTTTCACTATGAAAAACTGTAATCACTGCTCCATTTATAGAAATGGGACGTGTGTTTGTCAAGAACTGCTATGCACCCTGGAGTTATAAACGTAGAGAACATTTTTAAACCGCCGCACGAAAACAAAAAACATTATACATTCCGCACGAAAGACGCGAATCGATACAATGCTTCCGTTCAGCGTCTGAGCAGGGCGGCAGAACTCGCCGTAAACAAGACTTTGCCCGCCATCTTACGCGGAATATCGATTTATTATTCTTTAAGTTATCAGCACTGTCACACAAGGGCGCAACAGTTTACGTTATGTAGAGTGAGCATGTAAGGGATAATATCCGAAAATTTATTTACCATCTTACTTTATGAAGGAAAAAATGTATCACAATTACTTTAACCATTATTATTTAAAATGTGTTCGTTACAATACAAAATAAATATTTTGGTCACAAAACAAATATGGTTTCATCAGCATGGTTACGTTACTTCCACCTGCTTCTACTAAACGTTGGGAAGATCAATGTTAAAAGTTTGACGAAGGGAAAATTATCGCCAATTGGTTAGATCTAATATCAGTAAAGTACCAGATTTTCTCTATTTTCCACGTTGAAAAATGGGATAACTATAAAGAACAATCATTAATCACATATAAAATGACTTCGTAAAGAAGACAATTTTTTCTCTTTTATTATTCGCATAGCTTAACATATTAATTTAAAGGAACCTTTTGGAATACAGTGCACCTAGTGGCAGAAATGTTCCCTAAGTAACTCTCCCATAAGAAAGTTTTGTTGCTATCCTGAGTAGAATAAAACTTAATCAAGGTTACAAATATTTAATGTAGTCATGGCACCACACAATCCTGCTTAAAGGCTTGGCTACGGTCGTGTTGACTCTACAATAACGCGTTACAATAACTCTGAATCCATGGAGAATATTAATAGCAGTGGCTACAATAGATGTAAAGAATTGCCTCAATGCTAAACATCAAACGCAATTTGTTTAAAGTTGGCCAATATTCGTCTTTGCACTTAACATTTATCGTTAGTTAATCAAAATTCAAGACGTCAAAAACCAGTGAAACAATAGTTACTGACGATGAGTAACAGATGGCACAATATTGTCATAAGTTTTAATTCTGTTAATATGACAGGTTGAAGCATTCCTTACGTCCAAGACAGTTTGAAGCTGCAGCGAACATCACAGTCCAGCAGAAGGCCGCACTCTACAGAGGGCGCTGGCACGCCAGTGCTCCCCTGTCATGCATGAGATAGAAGAAATTGAATTATTCAGATATACAATAGTGAGCCAGATAGTGTAGTGCTAAATAGTTCAAATGAGTGTGAGCGTGGCCGAGCAGCAACGTGCGCCCGAGCAGCACAATGATACAAGAAAATAGTACCAGTTTACTTGACGTGAACCAGGCATCACACATGGGCCGTTCTTCATGTCTCAATGCCCAACACACACTGACGACAGATATGTCACCCAGCGAGCTACTATGCCCTGCGCATCATTCTGTAGGTATGCATAAATTGCATCAGTGCAGTGCTCAGTGCACCATGTAATAAGGGAACATTTCAGTTTATTTTCTTGTTATGGCCTTTTTATAGTAATTTCATATATTCCAGTGCAACTAGTGTCACGAGAAATGTGCTGCGTGATGTTTATAGTGTTATGTTTATATTTTATGTGTGTTTTTCAGTAAAGGTAAACAAACAGTATTCTAGTGTCCAAGTGTTCCCAAATGGCATGTAATACCGCACTTTTAGTAGTGTGATATGTATTTTAATATATTTCGTGTGTTTGTAAATTATTTAAGTTAAATGTTCCCATGTTCTAACAATGACACACCAACGTGTCACAGTGTAAGTAATACAAACCAAATTATGGTAAGATTCATTTAAGCCATAAAATATATGGTGCCCTAAGACAGTTTGTCCGGCCGTAGCCTGAGCTGCCCGCAGCAGGGCTGTGCACTCTACTGCCGCAGAGTATGCGCCCAATCACTGGAACGACCAGGCGCAGAGCAGACACAAGGGCATGCCGGCGCAAGTGCAGCCAGTGGTTGCCATGGCAATGCAAGATGTCACGGAGGAATAATTAGCCCAACATTAAACTGGAACGTTTCAGGGCTAATTAAAAGACTTTATTGTGTTGTTAATTAAAATGTTTATGGTTTGTATTGCAAGTGTTGTTTATTTTGTTGTGTTTGCAAGGTAACGTGTTATTATTTATTTTCATCCTCCTCCGAGTGTTTTGTCCATCTCATTTCATCAGTGTTTATGTAGCAGGAAAATTTGTATTGTTTCTATATGACTATTTACTTTCTTTCATTAACACAAGGATCAATGATGAAAGTCATCTCATAGAGTAGTCCCGTTTCGACATGAGGGCAAGCCGCCGCGAGCCTCCGGGTAGGGCAAGAGAGTTAGTCAGCACGAAGCATCCACTGGATGTGGTGGACTTGTGTTAGGCTCCGGTGTTTTCCCATGCATGCCAGGCAACCATCATCATTTTTCAACTGGACATGTAACTGCAATAGACCTCATTCATCTGGAACATTTTTCGCATCTAGTCGCCTGGTAAGCCACCTCTACTCCCCGGTGGATTAGTATTGCCCCAGGGAGCTTAAACTCTCACATAACAGTTTAATTGTCGAAAAAAGCCCTTTCTGTTTCACAGCATAGCCGATCCAAATAGCAACAAGTGTAATTTCTGTCAAGTCCCCTCATCGAAGGGATGTAGATTACCGTAATAAATACATGTGAGTGAACTTTCGCTACGTTAATTACTTATGTCGCAGTTTGCATGTCAGGGGATAGGTGCTTACAATACCGGATCATTTTATTCATGTAAGTTCTATTATAAGTGTAACAATTTTGTTCCGATTTGTATGGGCATGTGGGAGGCCCTGACAGCCCACGTACGTGAGTGTAATGAGTAGGAAGTTTTCCCACCAACATCAACAATGGTGTACAGCCGACCGATGGGCTATCATTTAGGAAACAATTTTCACCTAGAGCAATAATCTACAGGCAGATGTCTACAATACAGCTTCAATGGCGAGGAGTTTAGTCCTGGGCGGACGGCCCACAACCCCGAAGTTAAGAGGAGCAGCATCATAATTTAGGTCACCTGCCGGCATCTGGCGCCCTGGATATATTCATTCCTTTCTTTCACCATCACCACTCCATAAAATCCCATTCCAACCTTTACCGGCACCAGCTGTGCATCAGTGCAACATTTGCATTTCCACCAGGATTATTGTGGCTAGTTTAAAGAGGGCTTTATAATTTATTTTCTTGACATATCTTCATGCCCGCAAGCGCACAAATGGCATGTAAACAAAAACATTATATGGAACATTTTTTTCAGTGATGCAGAGCAACAGTTGCACCAACATCTTTCCCGATCCTAGTACAAATGATCCTAGTTCGCAACAAGGATATAGTTTGATTTTGGTTCCAATCTAAAAGTGTTGCACCAACGAAATTTCATAATTCTGGATATAAGAATTTGTCGATATTGGTTCCAAAGTGAGAGATCGAGAATAAGTATGAGACAAATTTTGCAATTGGTTCGTAATATATGACATCATGGAAGTAGGCATATTTTTCACTATAGATAGAACTAGATGTGCGATGTTTTATCTGTTTTAAATGAATTATTGTTGTACGAATTTTACTGAATGATATTCAAGTGTGTATAATATTGTGATAATTTTCCAAGAAAACAATCGAAAGTAGTTCTATCTGTTGGCATATTTTCAAACAACAATGTGCCAATTTCGGTGATTGGAAATAAAATTCATCTCGATCTCCACTACAGCTCTGAACTCGATTGGTGCAATAGATTTATGTGTCGATCTTATATCCGATCTCGGATCGAGTTTCGAACCATCATGGTGTAACTGGGCATTAGCCACATGGCGTAAGCATTTACCATGTGGTAGCCTAACCTAATTTTTGTAACGAATATTTTAGAACAGTCAATGAGAGAACTTTCATTAAGCACACAAGAAAGCCAGCCTAAGAATTAGCAGAGTCTAATTATAAGTTACATCTGGGATAATTTATTTTGCTAAAAATCAACTATATTAAAAGTTGTATGCTGCTTACCCCTGGTATGCGGCTGCATACCAGGGGTATGGAAAAAATATTTTATTTTAAGAAATAATATTTTCCGAGTCGTATAAAAGTGTTTTCGTCATGTATCACACCATTAAAAATCACCAGTGTCCATCATTCCCATTCAAGTACAGCATAATTTGCATTTAAGAGTTTTTTCATCGGCCTCGTGGAAGGTTGGGCCAGTGAAAAGGCTCCGAACCAATCCCGGCAGAGAGTGATGTGATCGAATCAGAGCTGTGTGGACGTACGTAAGCGCATCCTCCCCGGACCTTCAACTTTTGCACAAATCATGTAGCATAACAATAGGAACGTGTAAATCTGGAACTGTGTTTTATTTTGCAATCCTGGAAGCATGCCACACAACTACCCAGTTCATATTGTACATGACTGGGATATATGTTGCATTATTAATTCATTGTCAGCTTCGTGCCATTTTTATGCAGTTATAGTATACTCCTGCTTTATCAGAGTTAAACAATGTAATTGCCTCCTACGAGGGATTCATTCCAATAAATCATAATTGTTAGAGAAATTGCATCATAATTATTTGATATGGTCGCATCCCGACCACATAATCTATATGGTAAAATACATAACCAGTGAAGACTTGGGATGGCCTGAACAATCCTTACCAGCATTTAGTACAATCATATAGAGTGAGCTTTGATATCCTCTACTAACCAAGGCATAATGGATATAGCTTTGTAAACGTTTTCAGAAATAACTCCTGTAAAACAACAGTTCACCAGGGGCCTTTTAAAAGGCGAACGACCCACAAACCACAGCAATATCATGTTCTCCTCTGAGAAGAGTGCTGGCACCCACATGGTAACTAAACCTAATCTCCATCCATTCCGTCACCTAAATAATACCGTGATGCCCGAACCACTGCCATATCAAGTGCCGACTCTCTATGTGGCATTTACATCCCTCAAAACATGCCAATATTTTACAGCATCCACAGCATAACCTTTCCCAGAATGCTATATCCTCATGTCAATGTCACACCTCCATGTGCTTTTGCTGACCGCCAGAAATATTTGTACGTCACCGTATCTCATCCATCATTCTTATGCCTTGTGTCCATGTATCTTACCAGTGTATAAAATGTTCCTGTTTCCATGTTTTAATAATTACTTGTTCACATGAACATATGCTACCACGTGCTCACGATACAGAATCCAATTGAACCCTCGGGTTCACGTGTTTTTCTACCTATCCTATCAGCAGTTATCGTTTGGACAGAGTTTTGGACGCATCTCAATGCCAGAAAGTTTTTAACGAGTAACCATAACACTTTGGTGCTGGAAATCGTCTTTGTCCAGTCACACCCGGGCAACAGCCATCTTGTAACAGCCCTTGCCATTGTGACATCAGCCGACACCACCATTTTTCTGCACTTCTTCTCCACTGAGGGCAGGACCACACCTGCCAACCACCTCCACCTGCATCGCATCATGCTGGCAGGACCACCCCTCCTGCATCCCACAGCATGGGTGTCAGCTGTGGCGAAGGAAAACAACTACAGAGAAGATAACCATACAGCAACCATATCCAACTTGTGACCATTGATACTGGGACTGGCAAACTACTAGTGGAGAACGGACAGCTTTGTGGGCAAAATGTTCATCGCGCCCGCTGAATCCAAATAACCTTTTGATCGATTTACATCAAGAAGATGAGTGTGTCTGCCGCGAACCTGCTGCTGTCCGTCTGATGCAACAGGAGTGTGACCATGCCAACTTAGAGCTCAGTGCTGGACTATTCACCCGTACAATTTCCGGAGGATATGAGGAAGTATGTACTAGTGTTTACGTCCTACAAAGGTAAAACTAACCCACTAACCCAGTGTGCCCGATATATCATTGCATGTGCACAACACCAACCTGACAACAGTAACTGTCACTTTCCGCAAGAAATCATGCAAGTGTGGGAACATTATGCAGTGTAACAGACATGGTACCGCGACATTAGTGTGTAGCCAGTGCTACTGCATTTACCACAAATGGTAAGACTCTTTGCGGGAATGTGAGACCCTACAAAACCAACCTTTCATCAAATGTCTCCGCTTCTTTCAAGCGACATCAGACCATAACAGAGGACAGCGTGAACGTATGAGAACAGAAACAACAACAAAATTTATGGGAATACCGCCACAACCTGAAAAGTTTCGTCCGCTCGATACAGAAACACATCACAAAATCTTCAGTCAGATCACACATGAGAGACAAGGCACGTTACAGCTGACAATGTCACCCCCACCTATGGCCATGCTTGCAGAAACCCCAGCCATCGCAACACCCATTGCGGACTCAACTCCACTTTTGCGAAAAGTGGCAAACCCACGACACATGAAAGTGACTTGGAAGTATTGCGATTCAGAGGAACAGTTTCACATGCCGACCAAATTTCAGTCGCTTCATAGTTATTCCGGCACAGCAAGCAAAGACCCAAGTGCATTTCTGCAAAACTGTGAGAACCGTCTTTCACGAGGAAGCTAAGGCCTGGAGGAGAAGAATCACGCATTATGGAATCACGTGGAAGGAGCTCTGCCATAGTTTGAAGAGCCGTTTTGCAAATCCCTTCACATCATTAAAAGTGAGGAACAAATTTGTGTTTGATGAACAGGGGAGGAATCCATATATAATTGCACAATACAGAAGATCGGTCTAGTAAGAACCCCTTATCCAGATTTATCGTTGAAAGACATTGTCCAAGTTGTATCTGGCATGGGCAGAATACTGTGCCGTGCTTGCCTCTGCAATACATGCAACCAAGAGAAACTTCATCCAGATGGTGATGTTGCTATATGCCAACATATCAGTCTAGCCGTGCTGCGATTGTGTTAATGCACCATCGTGCCACGAACAGACAACTACGGTACCCAAGACAGTTGGACAGAGTGAGACAGTGACAACCAAAACACAGCCACGATTGTCAACAAGTGATGTAACCTCCAAAACAAACATCACAACATCAACAACAACTAGTGCAGTGCAGCCACGTTTCTGGAGATTATCTCGACTACTGCCACACCCTTTCAGATGGTGCGGTAATCCACACTGGAACAACGAGTGTCCATCCCGTGTTGACTACAAGAACTGCAAGATGGTAAACAACAACAGCATATGGAAAACTTTAAAAAAGTGGTAGAACGACTTGATGTCACTCGCCCCAAACAAAATGTAAACAAACAGGATCTGACACCACAATAAATTCTAATATCACAGGTTATTAGTCACGACAGCATTTTTATCTGCATTCCCAAGTTGGTAAACAAAATACAGTACAGTGCTCTTATCGACATCACGACCTAACACAACTTTGTGAGAACCAACTTCATCAATGTTAGTGCAGTGAAACGAACAAAACATGTGATTTAGTTCGCAATGCAACAACATTCTGGAGAAGTCATCTGCGAAGTCACCATCACAGTAAAAATCTGAGAAGTGGCAACAGTCACTATCGCTTTTGTGTCAGATGACATGCACGAGGACGTCATTCTCGGTGTCCCGTGGCTGTCTGAACAAAATACCATGGTCGAACCCTCTGCAAGGAATATACATTTCGGCAAGAAGTAATGCAGACTGCTTATAATCTGGCATCCTGATCAACTGGGATAGCACCTGCTGTATTGTTAAGTGACCTTGACCACACTGTACAACCAGAGTATCAAGATGCTATACAATGAATCTTAAATGAGCGCCGAGACATTTTCATGGTCGCCGAACCTTTATGTCGCACTTCACTCGCCGACCACACTATTGAACTGTCAACCGACAAACCTCTGTACGACAGCCCATGCAGATACTATCCTTACCAGTGCAAGATAATTAAGAAACAAATAGCAGAAATGGTGGAAGAAGGCATAATAGAACCATCAGAAAGTTGGTAGAACTCAGCTATTACACTGGCCCCGAAGAGGACTCGACTTGGAAGTTCTGCAACGACTTCCGGCACTTAAATCAGATCATCAACAGTGCCCAACCTCCATACATTCACATAAAAGTTGTACTCAACACACTGGGGCAGGCGAAGGTCCTCATCATCGTTGACCTCCACAGTGGCGATAGGCAGGTCACTGTTCGGCCAAGCGATTGCCACAAAACAGCATTTATGGCCCCCAAGGATACCGCTTCCAATTCTGCACAATGTCGTTTCGTTTGAAGTGTGCGCCGTCGACTTTCCAATCTATGGCGGTGAAAGTGTTGGACAGATTGGTAGGAGAATGTGCACTCGCCTACTTAGCCGATGTGTTTGTTTGGGCTTAGTCCTGTTAAGATCACGTCCTTCATCTAGTACTCGAGTGGCTAGCCATCAATGGGCTATCTTGTGCTAACATGAAGTGTCACATTGGAAAAGAGGAAATTCAGTTCCTCTGCCATATCGTAGATGGGAAAGACAGCAGACTAACGCCAGAACAACTACAGCTGATTGAGGAATATCCGAAACCAACCACACGTAAACAGGTTAGAAAGTTCTTTGAATTGATGAACTGGCTGCAGGAATACATTCTGGAATTTGCCATAGTGAACACACCACTTACCACCCTCATATCAACAAGTGTCCGCTTCAAATGGCAAACAAATAAACAGTCAAGTTTTACCAAAGTAAAAAACCAGTTTCAAGCAGTGTATTTCACTCATAAGATACAATCCCACAAAACACCTCTATGTTCAGACCGACGCCAGAGAAAGGGGACATGGGGGAGGGTTATTCTAACTCGCGGGAGATATAACATGCCAAATACTCGATTTTGGAAGTGCAAAATTTGGGCCGGTCGAACTAAGCTATGGCATAAATGAGAGAGAGTGTCTCACCATCACATGAAGCTTAAATACATATTGGCAGCTCTTAGAATACAGACGTTTCACACTGCATACGGACTTTCGTTTCTTGTTATTGCTCCACAGCATTAAATAAATCTGCAGCAAGATAACACGTTGCGCATTACTGCTACAAGCACACGATTCTGAGGTCAAGCAGTTGCAGGGGAAGAAAATCAATTAGCCGATTATCTCTCCTGTTCACCAGGAAAAACAGTTGCATGCGATGAGGAAGAGTGGGAAGAATTGTTCCCCCTACCCATAATGCATGACTACTGCCACATAATCAACAGTCCAGTCTTTTAATGTCACTGCATTACCAGCTCTGCCACCATTTGGCGGAGTGCGCAAGTTTGTGATTAGATAACAAGTCGAGTGACCCATCGCTACGAAATGGTGCAATGCAAGAGAGTAGCGAGCAGTCTAGCAGTCGAATGTTGGAGGGTGACTGACAACTGCGTAGAGTCATGCGCAAATAGTGAAAGTGAGAAATGGAAAATATTTGTACCAGCTCGCCATCTGCAATTGGGTACTCCAGTATGCACACTCACATAACCTTATGGGACATCCAGGCACAACCCAAACAAAACATAACATTCTCCGTTATTTCTATTGGCCTGGCATGTCCACACACGTACAACAGTTTGTGAGCAAGTGCGTGATATGTAACCGGTACAAAAGCAGAACTGTAGGGATCGCATACCTACTTATAAGTCGAACAAAACCACATATTACATATTTTTTCAAGCTAACCAAGAACTAGCAATGATAGAGCTGATATGTACGGCTACTCCCAAAAATGTAAGCTATAAATTAAATCATTCTCAAAGTGTTACGTAGCATAAAAATTGACTTTTGGCCAGAAAACCGAACAAAAGTAACTTTTCGGCCACAATAACAACTCATTTATGTTTTTTATCTCGTAAAAAGCAACAATCAGTATAAAAATTGGTACGTAAGCATTCTCCTTATCAAATTGCCAATTTATCATAATCATAATTGATTCACGAGTAAATTTCAAATTTGAAGTCAATAGAGAGATGAGTCGTAAATCGGACAGGAACTGCAGGACACACAGCGCGAGACAGTAGACAGACCTGTGGCCATGCAGCGATCTTTAGTTCTTGCTTACTTTCTCGTACCGACTCCAATTGTATAGTTGGTTGCACACCAGTCAGCGGTGCGAGAGGTTCCGGGTTCGAAACCCAGTCAGGGTATGGATGTTTGTGTCGTCCATTTAATTTTTTTCTTCATCAGCTCTAAATACCTCGCTGTCATGATGTTGTAGAATCCTTTCACACACTAGTACTATAAATACGATGTTGCCAGACATATGGAAATTCCCGTGTCTGTATGAAAATACATCTGATATCCGGACTAATTCGAGTATAGCTACGATAGTAAAATATACAAAAACGCTCATTAATGTAATGTCAAGTTTTACACACTCGCAATAAAGAAGTGAAAAACCGTTTTTATCCTAGGACATTAATTCAATACTTCGGATATAGCTTTTTGACATTATTTGAATAATATTAAAATTAAGTAATTTTTGTAATTAAAGTTCTGTTAGAATGTTTCTATTACTGAGACGAATAAATCCAGTGTGTCGGAACCATTTTTGTTGACACGCCTGACTTGGAAAAATTAACTTTACACCTGGTTGTCTCTCACAACACAACCTATTATAATATTTTTGAGGTCGTTACTATCAGTGTGAAAAGTAATTTGGTGTTATATTACACATAATAGGTGTTGATAACACAGTATAAAGATAGTTTCACTATTCATTTATATTACTTCTAAATAAAAAATAAGTAATTTCACCTACACAAAATAAAGCTCTAACTCTTTAGCAATTAATTTACAAACATCGCTTAGTTGCTTCTCTTTCTGTTTCATGCTTGCTTAGATTCTTCTGGGGAGGGGAAATGGAACTGTGAAAGAGGAAACAGAGAATGACCTATCTAGTACTTGAGACGAGGTACAGAGAAAGATCTCTCTAGTTCTCGGACCGAGGTTACACTTGCACTCTGCATTTCGCAAGTACGCGTGATCATTCGACTGTGACCTATATAGTTCAAAAGAACTGCAGTCGAAGTGGTAAAGATTCTACAAGTTACTTTAATAGTATAATCGCAGGCCTTTTCTTTGCAAGATATTTTGGCCATTTTAGTGGTTTATGTTCCTAGTGAGCTACAGTCTATTATCATTAGAGATAGAGAATTGGGCTCACCTTGGGGCACTGTAGGTAAAGAAGTATTTAAATTTTTTGATAGCGACAGTATTAATGACCATATACAACGCTTGATCCTCCAACAAAATCAACAGCCAGGCGATACTTTGTTGACATATTTAGGCAAAACAGAATGTCTGGTAGAGATCTTAGGTTTGTCATATAGGGAATCTGAGTTAGTAGATAGCATTATCGATCATGTGCTGCCACAGTATCTGCCTTATGTATTATCAGCTGATAGTCCGAAAATCTTGAGCTTGCTGAGACAGTTGTTCCACCGTGTAGACATGCTCATGCAGGTGAAAGATTGTGAAGGAGGTGCGATTAGTAGGGCTCATTCTCGGGATAAAAGTTTCCCCAAGTCCACAAAAAAGAGTGTTTGGTGTTTATTTTAAACGTGGTAAACCTAATCACAAAGCATACCAATGTAAAGTTTGTGTGGTTCCGATAGATAATTCTCCGACTAAGTCAGCTGAAAAGAGTATATCTCCTGTGATGTGTTTTGGGTGCGGTAAGACCGGCCATTTTAAAGAAAATGTCCTAATCAAGATCAACCTAAGACCAAACCGTGAGTGGTAACAAAGTGACTAGGGTAGGGGATAATTTCCATACGAATACGAGTACCAAAGGAAGGAATTTCCCTAAGGCAAAGAAGAAAATAAAGAAAATCCAAAACCAAGGAATGATTGACTTATCATTTGTCCTAGTGAAGTTAGGTGCAGTGGAAGCACCTTCTCTGATTGATAGTCGTTGTTCAGTGACCTTGATAAACCAGTCCTTTTGCAATAAGCTGTTTTAGGGAACACCCAATAGGCATTATGACAACTCAATGCTGTGAGAATACCGTTTTTAGTCTAGCAATAGGAGGCTTGATACAACCATGTGCTCGTTTGACAATATGTATGCACATTGGTCATTTATCCTGGAAGAGGGAATTTTCCATCTTGCCACACTTAATCCACAAAATAATTTTGGGCATAGATTTCCTCCACAGCACTCGTGCCTATCTTAATTTGCATGAAGGCACATTGAGTTTTCCTTTTTATAAGATGTTCGCTAAATATATGTAAATTATCTCCAAAAGGAGTAAAGCTACAAGCAGTAGTTATTTTTATGGATTAATAGGCAAAGGATATCCACCTGATATGATTTTTTTACCATGAAGTAACACAAGGCGGCGTTATTAGAAGTTTCGGTAGGTTAGTTTAGGCGGACATCTCCGCCTTAGTGCTTATCCAGTTTTCCGTATTCCTTTCCATCCTGCCAGAACAACTGGATTTCAAGAGCAGAAAATATTGGGGAGGACCTGGCCACTCCATCATCGTAATTGGGTGTTTTCTATTGTGGGCCTCATCCATCAGCTTCTCTGGGTCTGGAGAAGAGACTTCTGCAGCTCTCTTCCAGTGTGTGGGAGGATTGAAGCCCTGCTTCAAATCTGACATTCGTGTCTATCAGCAAACACAAGCAATTTTACGTGAGTACTTCTGTCTTCCCAAAAACTGTCCATCCTGAACGATTTAATTTTCGTCCCGCCAGCTGGTGAAATGTGTGATGCCTACAATTTTCTGGAGTACGATTAAATGCTGGTATTATAGGATTGGTGTGTTTACAGAACCACATGACGTTAATGAACTTGGTTAGCAAGTCTGCTTGGTTATTTGCCACATCTGTATTTGGCAATCCCATAAGAAAAAACTGTTATTTTGTTTGAAAAGGGGTTACAATTTGAATAGGCAATATTTTTGCTGCAGAAATGGGTACCTTGTTTTTCTTTGCTACCCCCTCCCCCTACTCAAAGGGAGGGGTGACGCACATCTGAGCGCGTCCAAGCACCGAGCTATTCTGAAGAGAGGTACACAACGCTCCTAACCGAGACGAGCGATATCTGGTGGCTACTACTGGCAACGAGTTCAGCCTCGCACACTCTGGCACCTTCTATACGCCTCTCTACTATTCCCGCCATCTCCTTAACCTTCCCGAGCCGCGTTTTCGCTTATAAATGTTTGTCCCCAGCCCAAACAAGTGTGCAGTGTTCCTCTTTGAGTTGCGCGGGCTGGCCGACAATAGATCATGTCTACACCACTTCTTACATCCGGGCTTCACCATGCTAGATGCATTTTCGTGTAATATGAGTACTACTCAAGTTAAATATTGCAATGAACGTAGTTGTTTCTGTGCAGAGGTAGAGATTCCTTCTTAGCAGTGTTTTTTAGCGCTTTTTGTATATATGGATTTTTGGTAGGGAAGTGTTTCTTCACTGTTTGGCTTGTGTGAATTTTAAATATGGTATTTTTTTGGGAATGTTTGTAAGAGGTGGATTCTTCCTTTTTTTTTTTCTGTGTGCTGTAGAAATGGTCTCCTGGACTACGGTTTGCCAAAATAATTTTAATGCCGAGGTGTTTAGTGGATATTTTTTTATGGTGTGGCTTTATGCTCATGGTAAAGTGTAATGAGGATTGTTTGCTCCTTCCCAATGGTATTCTTAAAATTAGCATTCCATGTTCTACTTTTTAGTGAATCATCAGGCGTACTTTACTTATAAATTTGTAATGGTGCTTGCTTTACTTAGGGAGTCATTTTATTTTTTAATATTATTTTAGAACTTTTTATACATGTTGGGTGATTTGTCAGGATATATTAATATTGATGTTTTTCTGTTTGTTTCAGTGCATGTGTGTTCTCTCCTTCCCCTAGTTCGCCGATTGGTAGCAAGCAACAGAAAATTACAAATGCAATTTATATTTTTCAAATCAAGTTGCAAAGTTGTTGTTCTTCGTGATAACGTAAATGGGTTTCAATATATTTGTATTGATTTTGGAATTTTTGTGTCCATGCTTTCTTGATTATTTTTAATGGTTTGCATCCTTCTCGTTGCCTTCGTTTAGCCCCTGCTATACCCTAAACTAAAGGGGTGTAACCTGGTTGTCAATTGATGAATACCAGAATACGGATAAACTGCACCATATTATCACACACCTGGTTTACCAGCGCTTGTTGAGGTGTCAGATCAGTGTGATTCATTTGGACCAGGCCATCAGAGGTTTTGGACCTCTTACCCCTGCTTCCCGTTTCTCTGGTGGTCGGGTGCTGCTCCTTTGTATCCGTATAAGTGGGGGTTATTTGGGCACTGATTGTGCCAGTGGCATTCATCCACCAGTCTGCAATCGCGGCAGGGGTGCTTCTGATTCTTGGTTTTATCACTCTTGACATTGCGGTTCACGTGAGCTTGATTAACACTGTCACTTTTTCTGTACTCACTTTGCGGTGCACTGTGTCTACCCGAATTCGCACTTTTGAATTTTCCTGGTGTTTGTCCGAAATGTTATTTCGAATACTGCCTCGTCTGTCCACTGTTCTCCACACTCTCTTTGTTGTATGGCCCGTGCCACCATCGTGCGGTATTGAATTTGTGTTGCGTTTAACACGGATTTAGTTCTAAAATGATGGCTACTCACATCATTTCCTCTATTGTGCTGTTAAGTAGTGGGACAACTGCTGCTCTATATTCAGGTAGGACAGTTTCTCCCACAACCTTCATGATTTCCCTCACTGGGAGCTGCGGATTAAAACACCATACCAAATGCACTTTCCAGTATATGAAGGTGCTGAGTGCTTTACCTGATTGTTGGGCCTGAAGTGTCAGTTTACTCTGGGCTTGCAATGACATGAACGCACCTCCCTCCAAATCTGCAATGGAATGCATGTAGAAACCTTGCCCATGCTAGCTCGTAGTGGTTTAGCGGGTTCCGTAACACTTTTTCATCTCCCTGCAACTGGTTACCCACACATTCTGCCTATTCCTATTCCCAGATTTCATACCTCTTCAATCAGTCCTTGCAGTCCTTCAGGAATCTCCTGTTTGTGTTCCTGCGGTAGCTGGTAGTATTTGGAGAAGTGTTGGTGTTCACTTTTTCTCACTCTTGTAGTGTTTATTATTGCTGCTCAATTAATTAACTGATTGTGGGGAACTGTTCTGTCTTCAAATGTTCTCCAGTGGTACTCCTGGGTTGCCTATTGGAAACAGTTTCATGGGTGTTGTGGTAGAAAATTGAGTAACAATGGGTGGCATGATTTATTTAATATTGTATGGAAGAAATGTGGTTGGATAATAGGTCAGTAGCAGTTGAAAGTACAGTGTAGGCGGTATGAGTGGAAGAGGTGCTGTGGTTAGGGTTGGTACTGGTTGTTTTGATTGGACATCTTGTGTCTGCATGCTGTGAACTGCCATGTGTGTGCTGTTGAAGTGTGCCAGTTCTTCCATGCTCTCCTTTGCTGTGCAGCCACAACACAGAAACTCAGCTCCTTGCACTGACAGTACCTCTTCTATGCAATTTGGCACACCTCGTGTACCGTGGTGTTGCAGGTACGACACTTGTTGCACATGCTCCAATTTTCTCCCATGCATTGTGCTCTTGAAAACGCATAGTGATTTACCATATCAATTCCACAAAGAAATTGTCCCAATTGAAAGGTGCACTTTGGTGTTGGTTCAAATTTTGGTTACAGTTTTTACACACTTAATTATTGCTAGTTGCACTCTCGACTTCGGTTGTGTCGAGGCACACGTGATGACACTGCGTTTAACATTGTGTACAGGTGAGGTTGAGTGTACCTCGCCCTCTACATATCAAATTGCTGTACTAATTTTCTTTTAACATTTCTGCAGAATTTTATTTGTGATATTGTCCGAAAAGTTTGAAATTGTACTATTAATTTGTTCACTTACACGTTTGAGTTGTGTTTCGCGGTTGTCCGCAGTATGGTTGATCAATGGACTGAACTTGCATTGCATTGGCAGTAGTTGTTGCCAAGTTAAAACTTTGATTTGGAATCCTGGTGTAGCAAGCACAAACAGTGCAGACACAAGAGCGCCAGTGGGCTGTCTTCAGTCCAACCAGCCATGGTTTGCTTATAAACAAACCCATGTGTGCGGCACAGAAGACCGAGTCATGGAAGCACTTCACGGAGATAGAGGAGAAGTCTCGCCTTCCCTCACACTGCTGTCCCTCAGCGCAGGAGTGGGGAGCGGAGAGGCAGGGCACCACCCACTCTCATTCAGCTGTTCTGGCATGGTGCTGGTGGTGGGGGTAACGCTGGCGTGTTCTCTCCCTCTGGTCCTTTGTCCACAGCGCTGAGCAGTTAGCAAGGGATGATGATGTGAAATGCCATACCAAGATGGTCACTCTGCTGCACTTGCTCCTTCCTCGTTGCCACATGTTGGTGGCTCGCTGATTTCCGCATGCTTTTCCCACTGACCACATAGTGCCTTCCCCGGTATCTTGGATACTTCTTAGAAGGGGTCGAAATGCTGTTGTTGATCAGTTGTGACTTCCGTATTGTTCTCTTGTTGCAGATATAGGGAAAATTGAGTGGGGAAATGTTTTGTAGGAAAATGACCATTTTCGAAAATTTTGCAGTAAAATTTTGGTTTTCAGAATCCAGGATAGGTGTTGCAGAAGAATTTCACCCCTAACTTGGGCGACGTTTGATGGTGTTGAATTGGATGATATAGAGTCGTTTAGATTTTGAGGGGCGGTGAAGTCTAGCGTGAGGAAAAACTTTGGAAGTTGGTTTTGTTACCTGTACACCAGGCATTATTCAGAAAATAATGCCATGAATATCTAGTAGAGCTGACTCTGCATCTCAGGACAAGTGGGTGACGACCAAAGGTGGCTATCCTTCCACGTGCATTATTCCAACCCTTCAGTAGAATATTTTAATAATAATACGTGTTCTACATGATGGACTATCAGGGCTGACCACAAGCCTATTAATTTAGGTGATTTATGAGGTAAACCCTAAAAATAATTTGAACATGAATATGCAACATTGTGACTTTTGGCAGGAATGGTGAGGGCCCGCACACCGAAATGCCTTGCGGCTTACAGGGATAAAATACACGTTTACTTCACTGTGGTATTTATTGCGTTCTGGCTTACATGTTCTTCCAGGAAACAAATTAAACACCTTGCCAGACTTACAACCTACCAGAACGTGATGTTCCCCCATACAATTCACACACTGGAGGAGATGAGAGATGGAGTCCTGGGCGGCAGAGACGAAATGGTTCCGGGTATTTATTAAGCTATTTCATTGAAATGATTTGCACAAAATATTTTGGCCACGTCGGCACGCGAACCGACAAGTAACACACATCTGCCCTCTCAAAGTACACTACCTCTACAAAGTGACAACATGGTGCACGTGATGGCGTTGGCGGGCAGGAGGATTTCGAAGACTTACTTCTTACATCACCCTTGCAATAAAATATATTATCAACTTACCATGCTTGCTCAAACATGCTACAAAAGTACCTTGCACTGTGGAGTAGGTATTGCATAAGAAACACTGATGAAATATGCAATGGATGTTTATATGAAAAATTGCATACAATGACATAATACATAAAACACACAATTGCATTTGATTCTGGGCATTAAAACCACTTTTGAGAGTGTTCTTATACACTGGCATGTCGTTGCATAGTATCACTATGCACTTTTAATCCTTTTGAAAATAACAGTATGATGTGGCAGCAGTTCGGGCATCAGGGTATTATTTAGGTGACTGGATGGATGGAGGTTAGGTTCAGTTATCAGGTGGGTGCCAGCTTTCTTCTCAGTGGAGAACAAGATGTTGCAATGTTTCGTGGGCCGTTCGCCCTAAATTGGTTCCCTAATGCTCCGTCGTCTTACTGTAGTTATTTCTGAACATGATGAAAAAGCTATCCATGCCTTGGATAGTAGAGGCTATCAAAGCTCCCTCTATATGTTTTTGCTAAACGCCGGTAAGGATTGTTCAGGTCATCCCACGCCTTCACTGGTTACGTATTTTACCATATAGGTTATGTGGTCGAGACGCGACGATACCAAATAAATATGACGCAATTTCTCTAGCAATCATAATTTATTGGATTTAATCTCTCATAGGAGCCGCATGCAACATTTTACTCCGATAAAGTAAGAGTACACTACAATAGCATAAAATAGTGCGAAACTGACAATGAATAAAAAATGCAATATATATCTCAGTTATGTGCATTATTAACTGGCTAGCTGTGTAACATTCTCCCCAGATAGCAAAAGGAAACTTGGTTTCAGATTTTACAAGTTACTATTGATACAGTACATGCTTTGTGCAAAGGTTGAAGGTCCGGGGAGGACATGCTCACGAACGTCCACACAGCTCCGAGTCGATCACGTTACTATCTGCTAGAGTTGGCGTGGAACCTCTTCATTGGTCCAACCTTCCCACATGGCTGATGACAAAACTCTTAAATGCAAATAATGCTCTGCTTGAATAGGAATGATAGACACTGGTGATTCGCAATGGCATGATACATGGTGAAAACACTTTTATACAACAGGGAAATATTATTTCCTAAGATAAAATTATTTTCCTTACACTTGTATGCAGTTATTTGAACGCATGACTTAGCTCTTATGTAGAACACCATACAACTTTTATTATGGTTGATTTTTGGCAAAATAAATTGTCCCTGATGAAACTTATTATTACACTCTGCTAATTCTGACGCTGGCTTTCTTGTGTGCATACTGAAACTTCTCTCATTGACTGTTCTTAAATATTCATTACAAAAGCTGGGTTAAGCTATCATGTAGCAGGTGCTTAAGTCATACGGCTAAGTGTCTGCGGTAACCTAACCTCAATCTCCTATCAAAATAATGGCTGTTTTATTGCTCAATACTGGATCCATATATTCGAAATATAATAATATATGAAAAAGCGGCTTGCCCCTTGAATATGACATGTTAAAAATTACGTGATATTTTTCATTTCTCTGCATCACTGTTAAAAATGGCGTGTGTAATGTTTTTGTTTACATGATAGTGTGCATATTGTGCACGTAAACATATGTCATGAAAATAAATTATAAAACCCTCTTAAAATTAGACACAATAGTGCTGGTGACAAAATAAATGTTGCACCTAATACTTTATGGCTTGAATAGAACTTACCCAGATTTGGTTAGAATTACTTACACGGTGACACATTGGTGCGTCGTGGTTGGAACATGAGATCATTTCACTTAAATAATTTACAAACACACAAAATTAATATAATAAAATACATATCACACTATTAAAAGGACAATACTGTGTGGCATTTGGAGATACTTGAACACTAGAATACCTTTTGTTTACCTTTACTGAAAAACACACTGCAAACATAAACATAATCTTATAATCACATGTAGCACATTTCCAGTGACACTTGTTGCACTGGAATATATTAAATTACTCTAAAAAGGATATAAAAAGAAAATAATCAGATGTACACTTATTGATGCAACTGATACATACCCACGGAACGTTACACTGGGTGTAACAGCTCACTGGGTGACATATCTGTCGTCAATGTGTGTTGAGTGCTGAGATGTGGAGAATAACATATGTGTGATTCCTGGTTCACGTCAAATGCCACCTCCCTCTCGAAGGCCATTCGCTCATCGAAGCTTCTGTTACTTATGTAGAAAGTCTTGTTGGTGGTCATAACATGTTGCTTGGTCGCAAGCTGTACCTCTTTGAAGACTGCTGTGGGCGTGATGACTGTGGCTGTTGTGGTTTGTGTGGTGGTGCCTTGACATGTGTGGTGGGCACTGGCGAGGATCCGCAAACTTTACACGCTGCATGCTAGGCTGGATGCGCTCACTTCGAACGGTGGGGAGAAGAGGAGTTCCTCTCTGACCCCGACTCATTACTGCTGCTACTGCTCGCTGTGTTGTGTGGGCATCGCTGGGTCGGAGTATGGGCGTCTTCTATATGTCTGCTAGCATGTATCCTTTCCTTAGCGCTGATGAATATAATGCTGCTGATAATGAACGAAAAAAAACACAGGAGTGGTTAGGCTGCATATAGACGTCATGACCCTATTGGGTATGGTCCGCACCTGGGTATCCTGGCCATCCTCAGGTGCCCCCCGACATCTTAGTCTGCTTGCAGTTGGATGTTGTTTTGCTGAACAGTGCTGTCCAGAATGCTGTCATCTACTGGTGCCCCTGTAGAGACGTGTAGGCATCAGTTGTCCTGGTGGTATGCGTGGCAGATACTGCGCTGTCATTCTGATGTTGTTTAGCAGTGTTTTGGTTGTGTTTCGGTGAGGTGGGCGTACTTTCTTCCCCATCGTCCCCAGATGTTGGCGTCGTGCCGCAGGGCATTGCTTTACATAAAGCATATTAATGAAAAATGGTGGCTCTGTGTGGGCTTAGACATACCTTGTTGCACGATTTCCCCACGACTTGTGTAATGGTATGTGGTCCACTCCATTTTTTCGCAAGTCCCACGCAAAAATTCTTCTGACCGGTTGACTGTGGGTGCGAGCAGAAGTAGACCTGTTAGCCTACTTGCAGGGGCGGCGGCAGTGGCACAGTTCCTGGAAGCCAGCGGGCTGTGTAGGAGCATTCGTTTTTTTCTTGGCCTTTATATCGCTTGTTACCTACCTTCTTGTTTGCTCACCTCTTCTCGAACCCCACTCGTTAATTCATCTGGAAGGGAAAGGTCACGTCCATGGAGTATTTTTGCTGGAGTTTGTTCCATAGCTGAATTTGTTTGTGTGTGTAATGTAAATAATGCAGCTGGGAGTTGTTCTGCCCAGGAAATATGCTGATTTGCCACATGTAAGTGTAGCTGGGTTTTCAAGTTTTTATTGCGCCTTTCAGATGGGTTGGCACGTGGATGGTAATTTTGGTCATGTGATGACTCACCACCCACTTCATGCGAATCTCACATCATTCTCTTCCCATAAACTAAGTTCTATTGTCGGTCAGTAATACTTTGGAGTAGCCACAACAAGAGAATAATTCATTCTCGACAACTTTCCTCACAGTCCGGGTTCGGGCACTCGACAATGCATAAGCTTCAGTTCAATGGGAAAACAGATCGGTGACCACCACAATGAATCGTTTTCTTGTGGGTGTGGGTGCCCCTGGAAACCGACCCATCAAGTCTAATGCCACACTTTCGAAAGGGTCACTTTGTAGGTGAGGTTGTTGTTGCTGATTCCCATCTGTATGTCTGCAGCTGAGCAAACTTGATGATAACTCGATGGTTGAAATCCTGCATGTTATTTATCAGAGACTTTTCTATTGATAACATTGCTAAAGCAGTAAGTCGTTCTTCTGACATACAGTTGCAGAGAAAGGTTTTTATCCTCTTAAGAGTAGAAAAACAACTTTCAGCTTCACTTGTTGTCATTGGAGTTGTTGCAATAATCCTAAGTAGACTGCCGAGTTGGAGGAATGTTTCCTTGTTCAAATTGTTTTTCAGAAGAAACTGTCACATACCTAAAGCACCGTCAGCTTGATGAAAATCGTGCCTGTTGTACAGAACTTGAAGCTCTGTCCGTAATTGCTTTTTTGCTATAAATGGATATGTTTCAAGAGTAGTTTTAAATTCTTCTTTTGTAAAAGTCTTCGAAAATTCCCGGGGGGAAAATCTACATGAAGGAGTTTTGGAAATATCAAGTGATTGTTAACGGAAAATCTTTCCTTAATACCAACAATAACTGCATCGCACACTTCTTTAGCATTTGCAATTACAGCTGTCTCTGAGAGTTTCCTTCTCTTGTTTTTATCATTTTGTTCCTCTGAAAGACTTATATCCTGCACACAATGTCTAGCAGTCTGTACGTAACTTACGAACTCGTCAATATAAGTTTTAATTTTCCCAGAATCAATGGCAATGGTTTGTAATTTTTTGAATAAAATGGCAGCCTGTGGTAAGATGGGGTGAAAATAACTGAAGACAAAACAAAAATACTGGATCATGCAAATTAGACAGAAGTCCACAACTTTCTTGTCGTGTCTTGTCGTCTACTCGTTCAGAATTACGAATATCTTCTAAACACTCAATCAGTTCATTCTTTTGTTCGAACACAGTGTGAACTGCCTGAATATTGAAAACCCACCTTGTGGTTGCCAATTTTGGTAGTCTCTTTTCCACAACACGATCGAGCAGTTTTGTACTCTGCGAAGATCGAGCAAAGAATGCAGGAAAACCATATAAGTTAGAGAAAAATATTCTCATGTAACTATTTACTGCCACAGCTTTTTGCATCACTAAGTTAAACTGATGAGCATAGCAGTGTATGTAATAAGCGAAAGGATATTGCTTCCTGATTCTTGCCTGAACTCCATTAACATGACTACTCATGTCAGCAGCACCATCGTAGGAATGAGCAATTAATTTCTCTTGGTTTTCTCCCAATTGCGAGTCTCTTTCTGAGTAAATAACGTAGTATAAGGATTCTGCATCTTCCTCGTCTGCATTAAAAAATCTCCAAAACCTTAAAAAAAAAATACTACCATTGTTCTCATACCTGTATACAATGACCATTTGAAGTGTAGTGGACATATCAGATGTTTCATCTGCCATGACAGCCAAGTAATTTGCCTGTTTTATTTCTGTCCCTGCAAACCATAACATGCACTCTAACAATTCATTTTGTACTGTCTTCGAAGTACCTTAAAATACGCTGGCATTTTCCAAGTGATCTTTCATTGCAATGTCAATAGAACTTACGAAATTAACAAGGCCCTTAAATACACCAGGCTTTTCGGAAGTTTGACTTTCGTCATGCCCTCGTAAAGCAAGTTCAAACGCACCACCAAATTTCACACAACGAATTAATCTGCCAAGAATGTATCTGTTTCTATCCACTTGTTCATTATGTTTTCTGACTGACTGGCTGTAATCACTGTCAAGTTGAATGCTGATATTTACACTGCCCAGAAGTGATAGTTCAACTGTGGCATTTTTGTGAGCATGTGAGTTTTTGTGTGGTTTTATTTTCTCGCTTGTGTACGAGGTCCTTAAAACAGGACTTTGTCCACGCACTTACCTCTGCACTAAAAATCAGACACGGAAAACAAAACAAAGTGTTTGTTTGAGCACACCCACATTACCAGTTGTGTTTAGTGTAGACGTCTTTGTTGAATACACGTCACAATACACTTTTTGTGTCTTGAATTATGTGATAATTTCTAAATGTGGTCGATCAGGGCATAAACATTTAACAGATAATTTTTCCTCGTAAGTCATTTTCTGTTCGCTAAAATTGATTGAACAGAATTCATTTCGAAGCTTGGAAAAACAACTAATGCCTCTCAGTCGTGCCGACTGCAACTAGTACCCTGACACAAATACGTTAGCATTAGTTTGAAAATAAACTTACAACATACCTCAGTAAAAGCATGCATCGTTCTGAGTACAGTGTCCAACGAAACAGACAAACATACACGCACCCATACTTATGTATTGAAAATTGTTTCACTTCCACATGATAAATCACACAAATTAATATTAGAAACGCCACGTCAGCTCAGCACAATAAACAAGGGTTTGTTTACTTTCGCTACACTAATTTTGTTTGGTGTTAATACTGCACTTTCAACTCTGCTGACTTCTAGCAGTGAGTTGCGGTGGTGAAATCTCGTTTCTTCAGTCAGTGCTCCTACCAAGCGACAAACATTGGAACTACCGCCGTATGTTTCAGGTACAAAGGAAAGAGTACACCCAGTATTGTGCACTTGTCCTAGGTTAAAACTCCCATAAGGGAGAATGTCACTTTGACGTGCGCATGTGCAGATAGTGTAAAATCGGAGCACAAATACCAGACGTTCGTGATCGTTGCAACAGATTCTGATAACTGTGCTAGGGCCACAAAATATCCAGAAATTATACATAATTTTACGAAAAAAATATTTGGCAGAGAACTGGGTGTGCACATTCACATGTCCTCTTTAACACCGCACGCTACTGGGTAGCACAAAAAAAAAAAATCTTGTTTATTTACGACCAAGATACTTTCTCTTGAAAATAACTGAGTGAAAATTCATGTATTGATATTAAAACAATCAACAAGAAATACGACATCTAGTTTGTTGTCCATCGCTTATTTTATAACCTTGGTATTATAAATAACAGAAAAATGCTTATTTGAAAATAGCTTGCAGTAAAAACAGCAAAATGGTCATTGAGAAAAATCTTCAAGCATGTAACAACCAAAGTTTTGTCTGCTCTCTCTTACCAACGTACATACGAGTCTATTTCAACTCAGTGCAAACGAAATTAAAGTATATTTATATGTAATACATCATACATCCAGCCGAGTTACAAAATAGTACAATGTCGTCCGCAAACACGATACTCTTGATGCACGGGATATAACTCTTTCCTATAACACATTATATATTTAGGCTTTTTCTGAGAACGTTTCTGATTTCTCAAAAATTGCATATTTGCGCGTACTTGTAACCGGAAGTGATATCATCATGTGTATAATAGCACTGTTCAAATTCCCAGTATAGTACACACATGAAGTAATTATACTATGTTAGTATTTGAAATGGTATACTTTGCTGGGCATACTTACTTACTTCACCGAAGCTGGCCTAGCCGCAGGCAGTTGGCGTGGTGTAGTTTACAGTAACTAGATCGATGTGTGGGCAGGTTCGCCCGCACAACACGAATCGAATTGTTTTTTTTTTTAAATTTAGTTTTGGTACTGAGAATGTTATACATATTCGTGTGTGTAGTATACCCTACATAAAGAATTATAGAATTACTGTAAGAGACTGAGAACCGAGTAGATAGAATAAGTACAACCGAAACATGTGGATTTTAGTGTGGTGTGTGTGGATTACGAGTGAAGAATTTTTCCAGCAGTACTTTCACTTTTCAGGTATGATGTGACATCATAAAAGAGCATAAACCGACACCTGAACTTACTACCACGACAACACACAAGAAAGGTAATTTTGTACATCATTTCCAAAAAAAATGTTTATCAGAAACACTCATGGTTAGCTGGATGTAACAGTCGAAACAAACCGTTTCGCTGGCCATGTTTATTGTTTTCAAAGGATGTTAACTTGTGGACTGCAACTGGGTATTGTGACCTTAACAATCTGTGCAATGCTTTCAAAAACGTTATGAAGCTCATATAAATTCGTTTTTGTCTCGTAAAGAATTTGGTAAAAATAAAGTTGATTTTAGTCTAGATATATACAAACAATTAAACACACAACGCCATAACGAAAAAGTTAAAAGAAACAGAGAAATTTTGAAGCGTTTAATAGATGTTTGTTTCTTGTGTGTACAGGAACGGCCTTTCCGTGGTCATGATGAGAAAAAAGAATCAGAAAACCGTGGCAATTATATTGAGTTACTTGCTTTAATACGACATTTTATGTTAAAAAATTTTAATATTTATAAGCGGTGTATTTTATATTTAGGTACGAAAAAAAAATTTTAATTGCACCATTTTGCACCTTTAAATACAAATCTTTCTGGAGGAGCACCCCTGGAACCGCCCTCCTCCTCTATTGGGAGATCAATGCCACTACTGCCCCCTGCACACAGTAGCTTTTCCATGATATTATAGCACGCATCACCACTGAAAGTTTATACGACATACCGTAGATGACAAAGGAAGCCGCCCCACTCCAGAACAGCTGCAACTCAATGAGGATTACCTAACACCCACTATGTGCAAACAAGTACAAAAGTTCTTTGAATTCGTAAATTGTATGCGCGAATGCATCCCTGAGTTTGCGGTTATCACCGCTCCTCTCGCTGAACTAATGTCCAGTAGCATACGGTTCAAATGGCAACAGGAACAACAAAGCAGCTTCGAGGAAGTAAAATGCTGCTTCAGGTACTGTACCACTATGAAAAATACGGACTGGAATATGGAGTAGCCTGCTCCCTGGGCGAAAACAATCAATTAAACTAAGGTTCCATTATACATTATGACTATAGAAAACTAACTATGGAGGCCGATACGACGCCCACTCCTTCTGAGTACCGAACAATGAATAACTTGGCATCGGCAGGGAACTCGCTTACTGGCCGAGCCATCCCACGCATGTATGACAAAAACTCCAATTTACTCAAATTTATGGCAATGAACAAAACTATGGGTGGGGATGGTACACTGGTGGATGAAGAGACACAACATGACCACTTGTACATAATGGTAATAACCTATCCTCAATCTGGAGGTCAATGTACTTGTATATTATGTTGCTACTGTTAATGGGTTAATGGAACTAATTTAATACAAACAGGTTTTGACATGTGCCATTTACGATAAACACGTTTTAAACTAAAACAATAAAGTCCTTCATATGAATCTAGTAAAATTGAGGTTAGGCCACCATGTGTTCACTATGTTAAGTTGGCTTCTAACATGCCGGTATGGTTTACATCCCTACTGCTACTACCACTGCAAAATGGCATTCTAAAAATAGTCGATGAAATAATATAAAAAATATCTAATACTGCTGGCGCAAGTGTCCCATTTGTCACGGTGCATGCTAATATTATTTATTAACATGCACTATATTCATTTCGTGTGTGTAACACACAATATACAAGACCATATTTTGCGTACCAACATGAATAGTACCCTTTGGAAAAATAAACAATAATACAGAATATAAGATTACATTATACACTCTTAAAATTCCTACATCTAGTATGCACCTAGTTTGGAGCGGCGATTGTACACATCAACATAACACCCAGTTTTCGTACAAGCAGCACACACTAACCTAACATAACATCGAATACACTGAACAGTCACATGGAATATTTATTATTATGTTGCACGTAATGCAATACAACACTGTATTTAAAAATGCTATTAATAACAGAAAATTAAATACATACAGACACACTGGTACATTACTCAAATGCATCAACACATACATGCGGAACAAAGGCTAGTGGCCCACTACTCTCACGTGGTGGTTGGTTGACTTCAGAGAGCTGGTGCTGTCGAAAGGGGGAACAACGTAGGATAGGACATGTGAAACACGTCAAAGTTTATTTGTGATTCTTAGATGGCCATCTAACATGCCGAAAATTCAATACTTAAGATGCTGTTAGGGGGTGGCTATGACACCGTGGGTAGAAGACCCAAAACAGTTACACGACCATGGAGTGTACGAAAGTGAAATAAAAACAACCAGTTTTAACTGAATTGGTTTTTACTGACTGAGTTTCCTTTGATGAGGTACGTACACTGGTCTAGCAGTTGTGGTGACGTGTTCTGGGTTAGAGAGATGCTGAATTAGGTTCCTACCCCCCTTGATTAACTAGGCTGAGGCGAAAACTGTCGAAGTTGCCTGGCCCCATAACTCAGTGGGTAGAATTAGTGATGAGGGTCGTGCGACCGACGACATGTGGGTGCCTGGAGTCCTTGATCAATCTGGATGCTGTTTGTAGTTGAGCTTACCAATCTACTGCAAGTACCTAGTGCAGGAACTTATTACATTTGCGAGGTTGTAGGCATGAATTACACTGAATAAACATTCAAAGATGCTGCATTAGGGTGTAGTGCCTGAAATATCCCGGAGGATAAAAGCAAATAAAACACTCGTTTGTTCACTGTGACATTTAATTACTCAGTGATATGCATAGACAGAGAAGCTGCTATAACTATTTTAAACGGACCTGGCACTCTTGTCTGCTGGAGACCTAAATGGCTAATGGCCTAAGCCAAGGAAAATTAAAATGTGTTATGCATTGTGTTTTAAACCCTGGTTATGAACACAGGGAGGCAGACTATCCACCCCTTGGCAATGAATAAACAAAATGTTCCAGTAAAATTAAAGTACTATTGAAAACTAAATGGTTGCAGGCAAAGTTTAAGTGTGCCGAGGGGGTTCGCACAGAGTGAAACTCGCATACTACCTTCAGGCCCGAGTGCTGGAGCCAGACTGAATCATGGCAGCGGCTTCCACTAGGCGGGTGCTGAAGCTTGCACCGAAATTTATGTGAAAATGCATGTAAATTCTCTTATTGCTATCAAATACCCTGGAAAATACAATTAATTGATTACAAACATATTGGTGATATCCCTGTGATTAATCAAGTGTTTATTATGCTTGAGAATGTGATGTCATGGGGATGTGAGCACTTGGAAAATTATATTAACAATTATGAGGCCTTGATAAGCAGTCTGCTGGAACCAGAACATTTTTTCATTCTTAATATTATTACATTTTATGACCACTTTAAAAATGAATGAAATAACAGTTTCAGTCGTTGTATTTCATCTCCGATTTCGGCCTTTTCATTTCACTCTATTTTGTCTATTTTGTCGAAGTCTATTTTGTCTATTTTGTCGAAACTTGAGGGGTTGAACGAGTCCATGTCGGAAAAGGGTTGTGGGTAACCACACTTGGTTTCCCTTATATGAATTGAATTTCATTAACTTGATTAATTATGGTGATATGAACATTGGGAACACTCTGTATGTATTATTCCCCTCTGAATAAAATCACTTTGGGCCACCTAGCAGTGTTATATTAGCCAGCAGGCCAGTCGACATTACGTGTGGAGAGAGATGTTGGGCGTCGCGGCATGAGCTGCCCTGATGTTCCTTCCAATTGCTGGCGCGTCCGATGGCTGTGGCCTTTGTGGGGACATCATGTTGTACCGATTGCTAATTTATACCAAGAGTTACCTATTGAGGTAAATTAAGCAATATGGTCACTTGAGTCATATAGTACTTGTTGGCAAGTTCCATTCTCATCGAGCTGCACTTTGCATTCGTGGCCTGATGTTCGGTTTGGTCCAGTGTCAGCTAGGGGAAGCATGTGACTGAGGAGGGACAAGTGGTCACGAGAGCATACATGGATACCTGGTTCATGTCACACTTAGTAACTAATTTGCATATGCAAGTTATGCATAGAAAGAAAATGAATAGTCACAAAAACACTTAATCAACACAATTTAATTAAGCATTGGATCTGTATTTTCCAGTCTGTTGAATGTTTGGATGGGTTGTATACATTTCCAAATTTAAATACAATTATTGAAGAGTCACATTCACCAATATTTTGGTAGATTATAAGGTGGCAGTGAATGGCTCATTGTGGATGAGTCCATTCTTACCCCAGGAGGGATGTGAGTTGCCATGCTCGATTTAGCTATAAAAAGGAGAGTTAATTACTGATTGCAAATAAATGTGGCCCCACATTGAATTTACAATTTCCGTATTTTACGGTCGGTAGCACATTCACATTTTATGCACAACACACACACAGGGATGCAAACATGACATGAAGGATGACACACAAGGGGTTTCTGGAACACTGTAAACACTGTGACATACTGTGACACCTCGCCTCATTCATTTCTCTGGCGCAATTTTATACTGGGGACGTCTATTGGCAGTATTGGTCGATCCAAATTATCACACCTTGAAAATATGTTCTTGAGGGCATGAAAGTAAGATAGTCACCTGACTTCTGCAGTACCTGGAAAGTAGTGGTGGCGGGTTGCACTACAGCGCACATTGCTGGCATTGTGTGTTAAGGAGGGGGTGACCACCGAATTCGGGTATACTTGTCCCTTGTAGAGGGCATGGCATGGCTGCCCTGGTGTAGCGGGATGAAAGGGCTAAACGAGGAGGGATGCAGCAAGTATCAAGCTATTGATACCTGCCAACGTCCGGGTCCTTCAGACTATTTGCCCTGCCGCGCCCCAACATCACTGCAGCTGGCATCCGGATTCCTATCAAGCAGTGTCGTACGTTCCAGTGTGGTCAGTGCAGTCAGTATAGTTAGTGCGACCAGTGTAGTGAACCATAGCTAAGATTAGGCTAGTGCAGTATAGGGTGTGCCAAATGGCTTAAATGCAAAAGCTATGGACCCAAATACACCGGATCAGTAAAATACGCCCCTACAATTTATTGCAAGTGTTCAGTTTTGTTTTGTTTTTTAGTGCAATTCTATCATCTCATCTGTTCAGCTACATTTCAGAATGATTTTTATTGCTAATGTTTGTTTTGGTGTTGCTAATATTGCAGGGTATTTTGTATTATGTTTATGTTGCAAGAGTTATTTGTTTCAAAGTTTATTAAAGCAAGTTTTAACAGAAAGTAGTTCCTGGTGTGTAATATTCTGCCAAGCCGGCAGCATGCGACAGATATGGAAAGTAGTAACATCCGAGACTCCACAGGGCACACACTGCATCGTCGCACGTTTCGGTGGCACACATCTTCTTAACCAATCACTTAGCATATCAATAGTTATTTACTATACTGGAACCTATTTGTTTATTTCGCCACCGGAAACACAGGCTCTTCTTCTCTAGTACTTTAACTGCCTGGGGAAACTTAAGTTACTTGTTTAGTTACCAATGTAAGCTTCGTACCATTTTGTGCAGTGTAACTGACCTGGCAGGTTCCAGCCAGATCCAATTTCAGTTTGTACTAGTTAATGCAATTTAATGTACACACGAAGTTTAATACACTGCAGAGTTCGCAAACCATGTGTATTCATTCTGAGTATTGCCTGCAGGTGTTTCGGGGTATGGATCCCGTACAACCCGCTTATAATACCGTATCAACCTCAGTGCAGTAATGAATGTAATCATCCTAATAATTCAGCCTCAGTCATGTGGGTCAGCCTTATATAGGCCCACTATTTGGTAAACAGAGTAAGTACTTAGGAGAGGGGCAGCAGTCGATGAGGGAAAACTTATGTCAGGGCAAATGACCCACAGCACCCTGAGAACATCCAGAGTCGACAGTTCCACCAAAATCAGTGCCAACAACCAGGATGCCTGGTGCCTAGTCGGGTAACTCAATCCTTAACAAAATTACTACACAAGAGTTCACCACCCCTCAAACCACACCTTAAACCCACACACCACATTCAAGTGCATGTCTGTTCCAGCCCCCAATCACTCACCTTTAGTTTTGAAATGTGTCATGTTAAAGATAGTACCACTGAGATTTATGTGCTATATATTTTATACTGAGTACTAGAAATAACGTAAGTTCTGGGTTGTCTGTAATTGTTATTCTACATTTTAAGTGATCAATCCTCTCGCCTAGCTCGTTAATTACTCAAGAAAATTCAGTGGCAAAGTATTTGGTTAATATGTTTCCGTATTAAATTTTCTTTTCAGGGCAGAGTTTTGCTAGTTGTAAACTTAATGAAGTTTTAATGGTTATAAGTGATGCAACATGTAAAGCTACCCATTAC
Source organism: Dryococelus australis (assembly GCA_029891345.1). Classification (NCBI taxonomy): domain Eukaryota; kingdom Metazoa; phylum Arthropoda; class Insecta; order Phasmatodea; family Phasmatidae; genus Dryococelus; species Dryococelus australis. The sequence continues at coordinate 132,488,101 of CM056997.1, forward strand.
ATGCAACATGTTGTTAGTCTGTTACAGTCCGCATCGGGACGAGTATATGCCTAATGGAAAGCATTCATACTTGTGTTAAAGTGACAATATACTTCTATACTGTTGATTTATACCTGCAAACTTTTTCTTTTTGCCTTACGCACCTGCCACGACCTCCTTCATGCAGCATTACTCGGTGCAAGGAGGTATAATATTTACAATTTATGGTAATTGCCGACTCCATCCTTTATACTGCATTGACCACCATGTGGGTGGTAAACTTCAATCTTGTATTATCCATGGTGTTAACGATATGCAGATATGCTGGATGTCCCCTTGGTCCTACTGGCATCACCCAATGTGATGTGGTCCTCCATGGCAAGTGGACTCCTGGTTGTGTCAAGCTGCACCAACACATCCGTGTGCACAGAGGAGACAAGTGGAACAAGCACAGTGAGTGTGTCAGTACAATGGTTCTTTTATCAACGAGATAAACGAACCCCATTACTTGAGTCAACCAACATCTATGACGGAACCACCCTAATCGAAGCTATTCCATTAAACTTAAAAGGGGTAGTTTTATAATGTTACGATTATTTAAATATTTGCCTATCTCACAGTGTTCCCTACAATTATTTTTGAAAAGAGAAATTTTATCTCAGAGAGAACTGCAAGCACACATGAAAGTTTAGCTCCACTAAAACACCACATGCTTTTCTAAAAACTATTTGCTCAAGTATAATGTGAAGGGGGTTCCAAGGGTGTTGATGTGTGTTCCCACCTTCCCTGGTTTACTAGAATAAAATGAAGGTTGGTGAAGTTTCCCAGCATCATAACTCAATGAGTATTAGTTGCGAGGGTCGTTTGGTCGATGACCTGTGGGTCCCTGGAGTACTCTGTCGATCTGCGGTGCTTGAATATGATGAAATTACCAGTAATTGAACATACCTTGCTTCTTCAGCAATTGTTGTACTTGATACTGAAACTCTACCTCCACCCACTATCCCTGGGGGTGTTTGAGCATCAGGTGTTGTGGGGTTGAACAAGCCTTGTATCATGTAGCTGTCTGATGACATAATTATTTGCTGGTAGTTGTACCTCGGTATCTGCAGAAACTGTTTGAGGTTCTTGTCGCGCAGCTTGCCTGAGGTCGTCCCTATGGATTCGGATGGTCTGCTGGCAGTTGATGCGGACCAGATACATGGTGGCCCCTATAGCTTTTGTCATTATGTGTGGGCGATTCCATTTGGCCCCAAGACCAGCACAAAAATTCTTGCATGCCGAGGATAGCAGGTACTCTTTGAGAAAGACCCTCTGTCCTGGTCACAATAGCTTTGGTTGTCGAATAGTGAGGGGCACTCACTTGTCGATGTAGACAGCTTGGTGTAGACTGGCTGGCAGTGTTGCTTTCTGGTGCACTAGCTTCTCCTGCTGGCGGACAGTCGTACTTGCCTGGGAGCAGTAACTCACGCCTCTGCAAGATTGCGGCAGGTGACATGCCAGTTGCCTCAGTGGTGCAGTGGCAAAGTGCAAAGACTGTATTGGGCAGCTGGTCAGTCATATATGTATGACCTTTCCCCCCCCCTGGAGATGCAGCTAGACATAGAAGTCTTGATTTTTGTACTCTGTGGGGTTGGCACGAGGATGGGAGATTGCGATAGTTCTTTGCACAACTCTACAGTTAGTGCATAGGTCATATCACTTCCTTCCAAAGAACTGTGTTCCATTATCCATCAATAGCATGTTGGGGCATCCCCACCGTGGGATAAACTCGTTTTCCAGAACTCTGGCGATATTCTTGGTGCGTGTTGGGCACCGCATACACATCTGTCCATCTGGAGTATAGGTTAGTGATGACCACCACGAACCTTTTCCTTATTGATGTTTTGGGGTATGGGTCCATGAGGTCGATTGCTACCATCTCGAGCAGATCTCTTTGTGTTCTTGGCTGTTGCTATTGTTAGCCATCAGTGCATCATGGTTTGAAGTAATTGCTGGCTAGGCCCTCGCGAACACAGTCGCATACATCATGTGACATGCCTGGCCAATGGAAGCGTTGTAACACATTTCTAATGGTTTGTTTTGAACCTGGGTGCCCTGCGACGGTTATGTTATGCATGTAGTGAAGCACATATGCAAGTTGTGAGACTGGCATGTATATATTCCAGGCTCTGCTCTGGTTTATAGCCTGTTGTTGAGTAATCGCCATCTGTCTGCGGTCTGCTGGTTTCAGAAAGGATGTGACCTGGGCCTGCATATCTGGCTCGTTTGTTTGTGACCTTACTACAGCCCTATAGAGTTCGTCTGGTATGATGTCTGGTGCATTCCTCCTGCACTTGATGCCCTGGGCAGCAGGTTCGTCAGCAGGTTCTCTGTGCGTTGAACGTCACAACCAGTTCAGCAGTCCGAAAAAATGCTTGAATCTGTTTCTTTGTGCATGGTCTCTCATAATCCTCGATCACTCACAGATGTTTGTTGTTCGGTCTGTTATTGCCATTGTCCACAATATGTCCCAGAAAGTGCAGTTGTACTATGCCTACGTGGCCTAGGTGGTGTGTGCAAGTGAGTTAATTGAGGGCCAGGTGCTGCAGTACTAAGGAGAGGTGGTGGTTGTGGTCCTCTCACATCTCAGACCAAATGTTGATGTCGTCTAGGTAGGTGAGTGCGTGAAGTTGCCTACCAGACCTTCTAGTACTGGACCATCATGGTTTGAAATATGGATGGTATACATTTCAATTCGAACGGCGTCACAGAGAATTGAAACTACCTTCCACCCAGTATGGTGAATGCAGTCTTATGTCTGTCTTCTGGATTCACTGGAACCTGCAAGTAGCCACTGCGCAGATCCAGAGATGACATGATTTTGACCTTGCCTGAGATCGCATCCTTCACACTAATGTAGGGAGGGAGGCACTTTCCTTGACCAGGTTGAGAGTTCTAAAATCGATGCAGAAATGCCATGTTCCATCTTTCTTCAGCACCAGTGTGATGGCCGAATTGTAGCAGCTTTCTGTTGGCTCAATGACCTCCTCCGCTAACATCTCTTGTATTTGGTCTTGACTGAATTGGCAGATCTAATGGGTATGATAGTTGCATGGTGGTGTGAAAATGGGTTTGTCATGTTCAGTTGGTATTGCATGCTCCGCGATGTTAGTGCGTCGTTATGAATCTGCAGATGCAAATACACCTCATAGTTCCTCCAGCATGTGCTGTACCGCATCATGGTAAGCTGGTGGTACCTCATGGTAAAAATCGCCAATCTTGATACTGGGCGCATGGTTGCTAGGGTTCTAGATGGTAGACTACTGTTCTATGCTCCATTGTTCTGAAATGGATTCTCCTAGCTGGGGTTTCAATGGTCATATTTTGTTTGGTTAGCCATGGGAGACCGTGAATCACATCTTCACATAGTTAGTTGAGGACAAGTGCTACTGTGTTGATCTCGAGGTCGCATATGCGTACCGCGATGTTGGCCTCTTCCATGGTTTCCCTGCGATTGTTAGTTGTGGTAAATGAGTGGCTTCATTGTGAGACTGTAATATCCTCATGTTAACAAACCCTGGCCATTAAAAGTTGTGGAATCCGATCGTGTTTAAAAGGGCATAGAACTTCACAATGTTAATGTACACTAAATGCATAAAAACTTACTTGTTGGTGGTTATTGATCTGCAAGGAGCTGCTACAATATTGCTTGTTGTGGAGTGAAAAACGGGATCAGCTCGTGAGGGTTGGGAAGAGGCACTCTCTGGTCGACGTACCCCTTCTGCTTGTTTTCTGACGGCATTGGACTATCCTCAGCATCTGCCATCTTTTTTCTTTAGTCCAGGGCAATCACTATGCCAATGGTACTGCTCACCTGAACAGTTGTTGCATGGGTAGGGGGGTCTTTTTGTTTTGTCCCGTTTACCGTTGTTGTTTAACGAGGGTCAACTTGTTTCGGTGGCTGTGTAATGACAGGAGGGCGTGTCCTTACGAATCAACCTTGTATTCCCACAACTGCTAAAATTGGTTTTGTTTTTGCTGAACCCGCCGGCTGTTTTGTATGATGCACTCCCTTCGCGGTCTTGGTTTTCACGCATGTGTCGTCCAGAAGCAGGATCGAGCATATGAGCACCTCTAATGGGCCATGAATTAGCGGTGTTAATGCACTGTGATACTCGGTAGGACCATTCCAGCCACTATCTCCAACATCTCAGTCACTGTCATACTTGGACAGCACTTCTGTATAAGGTGTATTTTTCGTGCAGCGAAAGCTGTTAAAGTTTCATGTGCTGGCTGTTCGTTGAGAACAGCGCCACTGCATGCTTTTAATGAAGAGAATGTGCCAATACATACACATTGGAATGCTGGCAAAATTGTAGTCCTTTTCTTGCCATAATGGCTGGCTGATAACCATCACTGTCATGCATCTCCACTCAGTCAGTCCCAATGCAGTTAGGCTAGTCTTCCTCGCAGAAAGCAAAGCGGTGGAGCCATGTTGTAAAGTCCCCGAGGAAGGCCTGGGGGTCCTGTGATGGTAAGCCTGCAAACATTGGTAACAATTAAAATCGGGCTGGTGTGCTATTGAGACTATTTGTTTGGTTTTTATTCTGTATGCTTTCCCTATTCTTGTCTTGTTCTGTCTGGGATGGGTATGATGCAGATTGCGCCAGTGGTACGGCGGAAACGGTGGCAGGGCATGGCTTCTATGTGGCAGTTTGCATTGCCATATATTGCTCACGATGCATTATGCATGCTTGGCAGTCGTATGAATGTTACATGCCCCCTTGTCAATCGTTCAGGGCAACACACCTTTGGTGAGCCTGATGCACACAAAATCGGCAATTCACTATGTCATTCCCGATGCTGTAGCACATGGGCTGTGGACAGTGTGTTGGTGGTACCTGGTCACCACAGTAAATCTGGGTAATCCAGTGTTGGTTCGGACGGACTGTCATAACGTCGCATGCACACAAACTGTCCCTTGCTAAAACATTCACTTTCCAGCAGTGTAAGGCACTGGGGTGGAATGGCTGTTTACAATGTACATAATTTATTAAGTTTGTCCTTTTCCGTCACACCATATAAAATTGGTGCACCGTTCATACAGTCATAGTTGAATTGATTGTTGTTTTTGGTTGCGCTTCTGTACTGTGCTCTTGTTTGCACTGACATGTTTTTCCCATAAGGAGATTAGCAAAATATGGCATTTTTATTGGGTACACACAGGTCCAGCACAGTTTGGCTGGCCTTCTTGCAGATATTTGCTGGAATGTGGTACATGGTGCTTGACTGTTTTTATTAATCGAGGCGTATGACCTTCGATTATTAGGTGTTCGTGTACACTGGCAAGTATTGGTATTATTGTGTAAAATTCTATGGTTGATATGCTCACGAATGTGAGCACACACCCATTGTATAGGACCGTTGATTTTCCCGCTGAAGCGTGCATGGCCATATTTACCCTTTGTGTGCTCGTGTGAGCTGAGCACGGGAGACGCGATGCTGCAGTTACCACTCGTGGTCACAGCTGACATGGGGTCGTGGACTGCTCTACCCATGGCAGCCCACCCTATCGACCCATGAGCGGGTTTTCCCAGCTTCTCATAGGGGTTGCTGGGGGGAGGGAGTGCTACCCACACACCCTCGTGTAGTTTCGTTGAAGCTTGACTCCCTTTGTTCTCATTGGCATGTGACATCACTGGAGTGGTGTGATGTGGTGACAGAAAATGGCCACTTCATTCAGAAATGGGGTGTGCTATTGGCAATGGCCGCTGTTTGCAGCCTACCCTTTCACCATACTGAAGTTTTGTGGGAATGTTGGCCAAAATGTTTTCAAATTGAGCTTGAAGAGCCTGAAACGGTTTTTAACATTACTTTAAAGTCTTTAAAACTACGTTATAACACTCCACTGCTACCTGAAGGGCTCTTACACTTGAAATTATTGTGTAAAATTTTATGTGAAAATGTACAAAAATGTAAAAAAATGTTTCAAATTATAGAACGAAAAAGTTTGGCTCCATTTGATTTGACCACAGTTATGCAGCATGCACAGCTACACACATCACTGCTTGTTTTATAGAATTCAGCATGCCAGTTTTGGCAAGGTTTTACAAAAGTAATTAAAATGCCATTTTTTTTGGCTATGTTGGTTAAATTTTTTATGTGATTTGTTTGATGTGTTTGTGACACATAGTTTGATGTAACATATTTAGGATTCCCTAGAATTAATGTCACAACTGCTAGCACATTTGCAATGTTTTCAAAAGTGATTGAAGACCATTTTTCAAATTTTTAAAAGTTACCTTTGAAATTTTTCAAAAATTGCATACTTTTGAAAAAAAAAAAATGGAAAAGTGACTTTTTACAGCCACACCAGAAGGGCGCCATTTGACACGAGGTCAGGGTTCCAGAATGGTAGTGCTGTCGCAGTTTTGGCAGGAAATGCTCACCAAAGACATCTTGAAGAATTTCTTACTGGCTGCTCTAATGTTGTGGGTCGTGGCCGAGTTACCCAGGGGGCCAGACTGTTCTCCCAATCCTGTACATCTCTCTTGATGGGTTATTAAATTGTTCGTAAGGCTGCTAGCAATGAGCAGTCATGGTTGGCACAGTACTGCTGCAGAAGCCCATTGTGAGGTGGACAGTTATGCTGGTATTAGTTTCACAAAATATGGAGTTGTGAGGCCACTCGGTACGCCAATTAAACACTGTTAAAAGTATATACTTAACACTAAACACTTAAAAACCCTGAAATGGCTTGTTGGGGTGTCCAGCTACAGAAGTGCCCACAAGGGGCTAGGCATGTAAACGAGAATGAAATGAGTATTTATTTACATTTCAGCAAATACAAACCATCTGGCAGCTCATGTCTTCAAATGGGTCGGATGCACAACCCCTGTTGGGGGTTGATGCTGACTTAATGTTCGATTAAACTCCTGAGGTAGTAGTCTGCAGGAGATGGAGAGGCACTCTCCTAGGCGGCGAAGTTACGTTAAAAGGCTCTAGATTACAAAAAAAAAAGTTCTTAGCTATTGTTCGTAGTGGTGCACAAAGACGATATTGAATTGCCTTGGGGACACGAGACGCGTGTCCTGCTCCGTTGGATGCCAATTTCAGAGTAAATGGCCACCGGCACCTTTCCAGCCACTTGCCATGAAGCTGCCGGATACCAGAAATGCGTGAACGTAAATAAAATTGAAAAACAGTGTTAGGCCCTTCGTTGATTACATTACATATATGGGAATGCTTCCTTAACTACATATTATTAAACAGTGTCCCTAATAAAAACATACATGTACCCTATAGTAAACAAGCTTTTCAAATTTGTATGGCAATACATTATCACTGTGTCAAGTTTACAGATGCATGGCATTGAAAGTTTGTATTTCAGGGGCCATAAACTTGCTGATTATAAAATAGACATGTACACTTCCTATACGTGCTAGAATTAATAAAACATATAAATTGAGGTGCCCCCAGTCAGGTGATATCTGTGGGGGCTAACCTTAAGTTGGTATGTGTAAACCCCATTTTACGAGTAGGAAATCAAGAACATTGCACTTGAGCGTAATTTCTGAATTACATTTTGTAGTGTAGTTGGGGTCCGTGACATCACAGTCTCAGACTTAATTAACATTCAGTTAAATATGAGGATCTTACCATTGAGTTCTTTACCACTTAATTTTATAATGCATCACTTTGTTTGTTTGTAAGAGGCTTCATGTAATTTTTCCTATTACTTTTATTGCCGGATTTCGCCACCACTAATGGAAGCTGACACCATAATGTTAGTCTGACTTTAGCACTCGGGCGAGACGACAGCATAGGGGTTTCGCTCCGTGTGGACCCCCTCGCCATCTTCAACATATGCTGCAATCACATTCATTCTCCAAAGAAATGTAATTAACCTGAAAATTTTTGCTTATTTAGTACCCAGGGGATGACCGTCTGCCACCCTGCAGTTTATAACCAGAATTTTACGCGCCATGCATACTTCATCTAATTTTCATGGCTTAGGCCGGTTTTACAGCATTGGTCACTGGCAGGTCGAGTGCCAGGTTCGTTTCACAGTGTGCATAGTGTAAGGGTATGTATTACATACCATAAGTAAATGTCTAAAGTCTACATTTGGGTTTTCTTGTGTTCACTCTCTCTCTGGGAATTTAGGGCGCTAAATCCACTTACAGCAAACCAAAAGTGTAAGTATGGCATGCGAGGTGGCCTACAACCTCACCAACATAATAGTGAAAACCATAGGTATGTTCAATTGCTACTAATTCCATCGTTTTCAAGCACCGCAGATCGACAGAGGACTCTATGGACCCACGGGCCGTCGACTACACGACACTCAATAACTCATGCTGATTGAGTTATGGTGCCATGTAACTTCACCAATTTTCACCTTAATCTGGTAAGCCAGGTTAGGTGGGAACCCACATAAACACCCCTGGAACCCCCTACATGTTAAATAACTTTCCCAACTAGTGGGCCTATTCTCCATCAAAGTGCTCAACTTTGCAATTTTCCTACATCAATGGCTTTCCCAACTAGTCGGGCTATTCAACAAGAACAGTGGAAGAACATGTGAGTACTAGTGTGGCGAACCAGAATAGTGCACCGTTGTTATATCCCCCCATTTCTCAGTGTATTTTGTTTTCCCATGCTCCCATCTCACAGTGATTCAGGGTATATTGTACCCTCTATTCGTGTCCCAGGACGTTTCAGAGTACTTTGTTTTATTAACAGTAAACAGTTCCTATGTGAGTATGTCACATTTTGAAAGTAACTTTTGTCTTTACCGCAACATATCCATTTTTGTTTACATCCTGCGATGTTGAGGGGTAATTTGTGTGTATATATTCCATTTATGGGCAAAGTACTTTGCCAAAAATTCAGAAAATTGAAACAAAACCATTTTTGGACTATTTTATCTAAGAATTCACGTTTCGGACGTTCTTGCCAATTTGGGACAGCGATGGACAAAAAACCAGCCACGAGTGCCGCCATTTAGGAGCACGGGAAAACCAGACAAGCGGGCGAGAACCTCTTATCTCCCCTGGACGAGGAAGGGGAAGACAGCCGGCATGCATGAATCACTACCCCTCCATCTGCTCCTCGATCCAGTACCACCCCTTCTCACACACGTCTGTCGCATACTGCATAGTCTGTTGACCTTGGCAGAAGCAATAGCTGACTGCCGTGCCAGTCTACTACCACTTCGTGGACCCACGATTGTGTATGCTTCCGTGCATCCATGATAAGGACAAAATGGTGTATCAATTTGGCATGCAGACAGTAACCTGTGAAAAGTGCAGGAAGTTAAAATATGTGAGAAATTTTACCAGCAGTTAACCAGGATGCCACTGTCCATCATTGTCCGTACCCCTCTCAACAGTATGGCTACAGTTAGCGCTGTACAATCTGTGCCCAAAGGACACTTACAAAGAGATAGTAACAGACACTATTTCCTGACAATCGGGTTCATGTTGGTACCGTAATGAGTGAGTGACTACAGATAACTGGGAACTGACAGACTCCAGCGAGGGTTTCATTTTGTTGCAGGATGTGCAAAGACACCGTGCAATGAACACCGCCCGCAGCAATTTCACACTCGTCCGTGTTTACCTTTACTGCCTCCACACTGTCGAGCCAGCATGACACAAGTGCCCGTGACAGCTGTGAGAGTGTCACTGCCCACCGTACCAGTTGCCCGATCACGTGGCCGCGTGACAGACTTTCAACAAGGTAGGGCGACACATTTTTCGCCACTGAAAATAGCTACTAATGCGACTGGTGCCGTGCAAGAGAGTGTAATTAACGAACACAGTGATTGTGAAACAGAGCTTCAGTCATCAGATCCCACGATACCACCTCCGCAGAGAAGTGACATAATAATCACACTGCTTATGACAACAGCTGACATACAGACGAATGCCTCAAGCATTGCTGTGACGCCGGACAGAACAGATCTGATAGAACTAATCCATCTACCAGTAGTTGCGAGCACTGAATTCCCAACGCCCTGTGGTGAGACACCACCCACACCATAAACGACCTTCCTTGAGATGGTGCCTCCAACTCTGCCTCCGGCGGTGGTTTTCACTGATTTTGGCACCCTAGCTGAAGAGTGGGTGGTGCGAGTAGCAGCTACCATCGTGCAGACGCCACCTCTATGCATTCCGAAGCCGCCGCAACACCTGTCAGCCACCCGCTTCGGCGTGTCATGCAGACTGCGACACATTGCTCATGCTGCTGTCAGCTGTTCTGTGAGCGAGCAGCGCGGGATGTGTCTGTGTTGCCTGCCAAGTGGGCTCATGTCAATGGGGAAAAGCCACACAAGCGCCGAGACACTGCTCGCTGGTGCTACTGGTGTCAATCTGTTTGCCACCACAGCTGCAAGCAGACGGCGCATGAGAAATGTAAACAGGGAGACGACCAAGTGAACATACTGTGTTTATTGCCCTTCCTTCAATCTCGTGTAAAATTACGCACTAATATCTGAAATAATTTCGGAGGTGAACTGTGTTGTGACAACAACAAACAGGGTTTCAGACAGAAGTGGGATCACATTCATAAATATTTCGTGTTGAGACCAATGCATTTCTGAGGGCATTTGAGAGTATCACTGCTACCTGTGTGAACAGTTTCATCATTCATTTTACATAATGGCCTTGGCAATGTCCAAAAACCACACCTGTTCGGTAGCTTACATACACAGTCACACCTACAGCTCACTTAAATCATTCTGGCCAGGGAGTGCAGCCCGAAGCCTGCGCTGTGACCCAGTTCGCCGAAGGTGTAACCAAGTCACTCGTGGTTCAGCTCTATCCCGAGTGGCCTTGTGTTATCACTGCGAATCGCACCAAACTCTCCCCCTTCTCCTTTATAAGTCTTCATCACGCCGGCCGCCACGTGGTGGGGGCAGGTCGATGGGTTATTTCATCCCCTTGTGGCACACGAAGGAAGTACAACGGGAACAATTTCCCTTCCCCACCATTGTCATTCTCATGTCTGGCACAAGGGAAGACGGGTCACACACACCACCCATCCCTTAATACATTTCGTTCATCACCACCATCAGAAATTTTGCTTGTAACTTCGAGTTTGCCAGTGCTGCATTCAGTGTTTACATCAGTCATTATTGTGTCATTGACTTCACCACACCTTCGAAGCTTGTTTATATCACAGTGCAACAGTGACCCACTTTTGCCGCCCACTTCTCGCCCATACAGCATTTTTTTGCTCTCTTAATTAGTGTTTAGGTTTAAAATTTGCTGTGTCTTAACATTTTTATCAGCATATGTGTGTTCTTTCCAAATATTTTTACATAGGATTATTAATTCTTTTAACATAATTTAATGAGTGTTTCAGAGCCAATATATAATTTGTTTACTACTATTAATGTAAATTTCATCAGTGTTTATGATAATCCTACTACTTACCTAGCGATTCCTTATTGCTTTTCTAGTATTATCATGGCATTATTTGTTGTTTTCATGAAATTTAACGAATATTTCAGAGTCAACATAACATTTGTTTATAAGTGTTAACATAATTTTCATTAATGTTAATGTTAATTGTACCTCTAATTAAGTTATTCCTAATTGCTTTTCTAGTATGCTCATTACATTTTAGTGGTATTGTGTGGCAATTAACTTGATCTAACACAGTGTGTTTACAATCAATTCTCTCGTCGCTCGTACTTGAGTACAGTGCTTTTTTTAAGTGTTTACAACTTGTTTATATATGTCTGCATTCATGCATCTATTACTATGGCGAAATATACCACCGATTTAACATGTAACTAAAATTGCCGACGAACAACACAATAACAGCAACAACTGCAGACCTGACCGGTCCAGCCTGCTGCATCATGACACCACACATTGTGATGCATACCTCCGAAGACATTGCTGATGGTGAGCCCCCAGGGACACCTGTGGGGAGAAACTTTCCACAAGTGAGCTCTCTGTCCAGCTATGGCGCGACACCTTCAAGGCACCACTCAGCAACTGACACAACATCGTGGGACGACTGGCACAGCGAAAGCGGGGTGTATTGGGCATAAAAAGCCTGATTGCAGGGCGTCCTCCTCCCCCCCTTGCAATCACGGCAGATACGTCCGCGCCCACACACTTGCAGCAGCAGCTGCGATGATGAGATGACAGAGGAGCGAGACTCCACCCCTCCACGCCACTCCAAGCAGCCATGCTTCCTTCATTGCCTGAGGTGGGGACATCACCATTGCCTGCCCGCATGCTGCGGCCTGTAAACACCGCCGGGGTCACCACCCCGAGAAAACAGCAGACAGCACCATGCCGCACTCAAGCTAGCTTTCTAGCTTTACCAGCTGAGGCTGCATCCCCGGATCCAGCCCCGAACATCTGTTGCACCTGACTCCATAATGGGCCATCTGGGGGACTTCTGGGTCAAGTGGTCTCCAAAGTGTTTGGGGGGGGGGGGGGAATCTGACGTGGACCAGATTTCCATGGGTGCTCTCATGACCTCTTCCACCTACACAATTACACCACCAAGCCGAAACCGTGCCGAAGCGAACACCTGGCCATGAGTACATTACCATGGGCCAGCAAGAATGGAACACACCCACCTTGGCATAATGTACTACATGACTCAAGTGACCATCTTGCTTTATTTACCCCAAGAGGTAACACTTGGGTGAAAATAACAAGTTATTCAGCATGGAATTCCTCCCTGCTACTGTCTCGACTCAGCTGCTGCTGCAGGCACATGGATGCCGACGTATCTGTGGGGTTGGCAAGGGGGGAGGAGCGTACCCCGCAGTCAGGCAGTCTGGACCAGTCGTCCCCCGACATGTTGTCAGCCTCCGTGGGTGGCCTCAGAGGCACCACAGCACAGCCAGTTGGGGAGCTTACCTGTGGGGAGCTATCGCCTGCAGGTTTCCTCGCTGTCTCGCCATCGGCGACATCCTCGGAGGTGTGTGCCACAATGCTGGGCGTCGTGACGCTGCGAGCTGACCCAGTTGGGCCTGCAGTTACTGCCATTGTGATGTGCATGTTGACTGGCATGGGCGACCCTCCATTGGGTGTCTCTCTTTCCACTGCATCATGTATGGGCGTCGAGATGTTGGGCGTCGCTGGCGGAAATAAGCGCTGAAGGGCGCTCCCGTCGGTTTCGGGACTGGACGTCTCCATTTCGCCACTTAGTGTATCTGGTGGTGTTGCTTGCTTGTTGTTTGTGCCCTCTTGGTCGGGCGTCGCGATGCTGGATATTGAGATCAAATGTAATATGCTGATGTTTTCTACTGTTTTGTGTATACTAGTGTGTTGCAGCCTAACTGTCAGTATGTGCTTGTATATAATATGCTACTGCCTAAAGTGCTAAGAGTTTAATTATTTTTAGCCATCATCTTGATGCAGGCTAAGAAAAATTTCCAAGTCAAGAAGGTTAACCGTAGACTGATGAAATGGCTGGAAGCCAAGCTGTGACAAGTGCCAGTTCCATTATTGTAAGATTACTTGTGCGTATGGTTATGTTCTCTTTCTCTAGATAAACGAGTCCATTCCTAAGCAATTACTTTTTGGTCATAAACCATGTATAGCCTATTAAAAATATGCTCACCAGTTAACATAATTTGACAACACATGGCATTAGCAGATTCAGGTTTAGAGTTGTTTGAACAATGCCTGCATTTCTGGTGCCTATCTATACCGACGTTGTGGGAACAGCAAGTCGGTTAAGGGCACAGTGACTTGAGCAAAGTGGGAAACATACTGAAGATGTTTTCTCATCTTAGATGGTTCAGTTATGCGATCTTACAAAGATGAGAGGGGTAGGTAAGTTTCCCTATGGCACAGAAAGTCTACAGTAGGTACACCAGTTAGTGGGTAGCAAACCATTCGAAGACAAACCCTAAGTGACATTAGTGCTCGCTCCAACTCAGCGACCAAAAATAATGCCATCAAGGTAGGCTGAACAACACTCACCTATGAGCCCCTCAACTATCCATGATATCATGTGCTAGACGGTCTATGACCCACACTGGAGGTCGAACAGCATTGCTCGGAACTGGGATCTTCTGCCATTTGGTATTGTGAAGGCAATCTTCTCCCGAACTTCCCGATGGATCAGTATCTGCCTGTATATAGCTTTCAGATCCAGCTTTGAGAACACAGTGCCATCGCAGTGGCTGGCCACTACCTCCTCTGTATTGACGTGTAGGGTGATGTGCTGAAGGTCACAGAGTTCAGAGGTCTAAAATACACAACGAAATGCACTGTTTCATCTTTTTGGTCACTAAAATAAGCGGGTATTGTACCATATGTCAGATGGCTCTATAACACCATCATTCAGCATCATAACGACTTGCTCACGAATGATGCAGTGTTTTTCAAATCCGTATCCATGTGAACTGGTGTTTGCCGGGTCGTCCTTGGCAGTTGGAATCATGTGTTCAGTGGTGGTCGTCGCATGGAGGAGCTCAGAAAACACAATACCATTCTGTTGTTTGCAGAGTACCCGCTTGATGTCTACCAGGAAATCATCCGGCAGTCATGTGCCATGATCCCTAATGTCAGTGGCACGGAGAGGCAGTCTTGAATCCTGCCACTGTCACCCACCCAAATACAAGGAGAAAATATTAATTTGTCACAAAACAAAAATAAAGAGTATTAATAACACTAGACACATAAAACATTTTATCGTAAAATGGGACAATGACTACAAGTTTGTTTTGTTGGTTAGAAAGTCTTTCCAAGCCCTTTTAGCAAATGCAGAACTATGTGGTAAAATTTAAACAAAAAAATTCACTACAGAAAATATTTGCAAGGATCTTAAAATTATATGCACTAATTTTTTCTTCAAAAAAAGGCTTTAAATTCAACCTTTTATAAAACACAAAGTAAATTTGATAATTATTGTTATTCAAGGTTTCGGGAAAATGGCCACAACTGCTGTTAACATTTCATTATCTTTTTGCTAATTATTCTGGAATGTACTAATATGAGATCCTACTCATGAGACTATTAAAATAAAAATAAAAATTTATATTGTTTATTATGCAGTGTGCCAATTATTTGATATGAACCAGATGTCCCCATGTGCTTTCGTGATCACTTACGACTCTGCAGTCACTTACACCACCTAGTCAACACCGGGCCGAAGCGAACACTCAGCCACGAGTATGTTAGTATGGGCCAGGGAGAATGGAATACACCCGCCCCGTCGTCATGTACTGCATGACTGAAGTGACAGTCTTGCTTTATTTACCCCAAGAGGTAACTCTTGGGGGGAAAATAACAAACTGTCCAGCATTGTATCCCCCTGAACAATTGGAGGGAATGTCGGCGCAGCTCGCGCCACGACACCCTGCGTCCTCCCCAACTAAGTGACGTCTACCGGCCTGCTGGAAAGGAAATTAGTGCTACGTGACTCCGAGTGTGTTAAAACAGTGCGGAATTAATTCATAAAGTTATTAATAGTGACACAAACAAAGTAGACAACCAATTTAATATAATTACTTTATTAAAATAAAAGTTGAGCATGGCTACCCATGCCCCTTTTCAGGGATGAACTCGTCCTGCCCACTTAAGCTGGAACACTTGGCGAAGCCTACCATAAATGGTACAGTCTTTTTTAAAAAATGTTATTTTGTTTCTTTTAATCATTTCAATAATTTTTATTATGTAAAATTGTACTTGAGTATCTTCTTTCCAGCAGACTGCCAACCATATCTCCGGATCTATTATAACATTTACATTTCTATAGTGCTGTGACATGCACCGTAGTTTGCAGTTTGCAATTTATATATCCTTGGAAGGGTGCTAACACTCGTTGGTACATAATGGCATTGGCAGTTCGTCGGCGCCATGATCAGGGGCATTACGAATCCTGATGATGCCTTCACGCATGCTATGCACTGATGGCGCAGCGCTGAATGTGAGCATATGTGCCGATTGGTTGGGATCCGAACCACAGGTCTGTCCTGGAGTAGCCCACATGGTCAGATCAAAGTAGGACCGTCAGCTGACTCGCGCACTGTTGGGCGAAATGGGTGCTTTCCCAAACACTGACGAGATACTGCAGCTGATAGCCACGTCTGCTGTTCTAGTCGTCTTTACGGTGCTCTGCAGGTATTGTGTTGTGGCGCCGCGAACGGTCTCGGAGACTGGTGAGTTTGGACTCACGTCAACCTGTGATTTTTACTATTATGTTGGTGAGGTTGTAGGCCACTTCGCATGTTGTACTTACACGTTTGGTTTGCTACATATTTGTGTAGCGCCCTAAATACCCACTAGGAGTGAACACGAGAAAATTCAAGTGTGTGATTTATACAATTACTTATGGTTCGTGATACACACCCTTACACTATGCATACTGTGAAGTGGACCCAGCACTCGGTATGCTGGTGACTGATGCTAAATAACCAGCCTAAGCCATGAAAATTAGATGAAGTACGCATGGCGCGTTACACTCTAGTTAAAAACTGCAGGGAGGCAGATGGTCATCCCCTTGGCACTAAATAAGTAAAACGTTTCCAGTTAATTACATTTCTATGGAGAATAAAAGTTATTGCAGCAAAAGTTTAAGGTGCTGAGGGGTCCATGCGGAGCGAAACTCCCATGCTGCCAGCCGGCCCGAGGAATGAAGTCAGACTAACATCATGGCATCGATTTCCGCTAGGGGTGGCAGAAGCCAGTGCCAAAATTAATTGTAAAAATTACATGAACCCTCTTACTATTAGACAAAGTGATACATAATACAATGAAATGGTAAGATACACAAAGGTGACATCACCGTATTTAATTAGAGGTTATTTAAGTCTGCGACAGTGACGTCAACGAGCATGCCACAGCACGAGAGACATGTAATAATTGATCTGCAAAAGCACATACACATGCATGGGTGTGAAGCCTCGCTATCTGATGCTGCACAGATGAAGAGCTGCCTACTTTGTTAAGGATGCTTCTGGACCTCAAATTTTTCTTTTCATCAATATTGTATCGTTCATTTATGTTTTAAAAAAGCACGTATAATTATTTTGTGTAATGGGATTACATAACTCAATTTTCTAAAAAGTTAATTTTTATGGTAGTTTATTTACAGGAACATTTATAAATATACTCATATTACTCTAAACTATGAACACTTTTTTTTCTTTCAATTAATACTTTAAACATGATTTAGTGTCTTCCTCGTTATAATTTTGTACAACACAGTATACTTTTTTCCATCCACACCTTAAGGTAACTGAACACAAATATAATTTATGGCAATATTACATGTCATAAGTTTGCTCAAGTTTTCTATTGTCTTTAGCTCAAACACAAACGTATTAATATGTTCTGAACACTTTGTGTTGCATACCTACTTGTACTTTGGACAATCCAAAATATTTTTTCAACATGAACACTAGTATGTGCTGCACTGTCAATTGATTTTTGATACAAACTTGGGTCTTCCAAAAATCTTCGCCTAGCGAGCTGGTCTTCACCTAGTAGAGTAGGTTGCGACAAGTCGTCGTCTACTCGACTCGTTCAAACCCATCTGTCCAACGGCGCTGCATCGTAGGGTTATGTCCGGTCTCATGTTTTAGACTGCGCAGGTTTTGCCCTCGCACCGGATTCTGTATATAAAATAAACTTTCGACTTGTCTTCGGCATTCATGATGCTGAGTTTATTGCCAGGTACCAGGGCGTCTAAGAGGCGGACATAGCTCACATCAATGCAGGCTCCTATGTTTTTCACTGCATCCTTGTACCATAGGTGGCTTAGCCAGTACTCCACTCTCCAGAGCCCCAGGATGGCATTAGGATAACATTTTACCCCACCTAGCTCGAAGGAGCTGGTGTATGTCACCCGGTGCTTAGTAGCTCATGGCGGTGGGGGTGCGATGGGAATAGCCATTGTCAGTATCATCCATCTGCTGCTGCTGGTGCCGATGGTGACTTACATCTTACCCTCGGGTGCTTGAAGCCAATCGTTGATTGTTCTTTGAGGGGAACGGGGGAATGTTAACTTGGTGGGAGGTGTAGGAAGTTGAAGGGATCGCGTGAAGGCGATTGTTTGGTCGAGCTATGACGAGTAATTGGCGGTGGGATGCAGCTATCCCTCTTCTAGTTATTCGAAAAATTAACAGTTTATAAGACTATGGAAAAAGAAATGTCTTGTCTGAAGCATTACCAATGTTTAATTGTCTTCGAAGAATCAGGACTCCGTGACTGATGAACTGGGACTATTTTCTGTCAGGTATTCCGCATATGGTATTGGACTATGCCACCATTTACAATTAGCATTATTTTTTTCACTATTCACGTATTTGCCATTTCTCTGTGAGAAGTTTTTATATTGTTGAGGGATAGAACATTTTATATTTATTAGCAGTTTCGGGTGATTGAATTTTTTTCTCAACAAGCATTACACATTTTAGCAGGATGGTGTCTCGTGGCCGCCACGATGTGGTTCGCAATTCATTTTGCATATGATTTTCTCTTGCATATATACCGGGCACAGGAGGTTAGAATTTCTTACCTCTGTACACCTACCGGTACCGTAGACACAGTGGTTTACATCCTAAGGGGGAAACAGAATGCAATTGGATAGAACACACAGTTATTATTTATTTTCGCTAGTGCATATAATATTAAGGAATTAATACGCGAGCTCAATTTGAATATATATATTACTGATAGAGTTATGTATGTGTCTGTAGTCCAACAGGGGGCTGTGGAAAAAGTGTTTCCTATAAACTGAAGGTTGGAATGAAAGGTTATTTACATATTAAATTGTGAGTACAAAAGTACTTTATTTAAGCTTTATTCACCTCGGAATATCACTGGCATTTGGAAACAAAATACATAAGACACATCGGTCTCGACAACTTAGTATTATGCATTCGTTATGAAGGGGGAGGGGACTCGTACTCTCTTCCATTCCGCTGCCTTAATCAATTTTAATGGGAGTATATAATATTTCTAGACATTACTTGTCTTCACCCGAAAGGAGGCTTGCACTTGCTTTATGAAAATGTGAGGTTAGTGTCTTCCGCCAATTTTTTTTTTATCCGTACAGATCGTTGCATTATATTAGGGTACTGTGTGAATTGTAGGTGCAATAATATAACAATGCATGTTATCGAGCTGGTCTGTAGACGATTTTAATGCCGAAGCACTGCTCGGCACTCCTTAAAAAAAAAAAAAAAAAAAAAAAAAAAGGCATGTAACTCGTGAAGTGTGATAGATATAACGATTTTTCTCTGTGTTTTACAGAGCAGGTGTGTTTACCAAATAAATCTCCATTGTAATTTTGTTTTCTTCGCTTTCTTTACGAGTAGGGGACGGGTCAGGTTTACAATCGCATGGAGCTGCTGCGAAGTCCCTGGCTTTGATGCGACGCCAAAAAAATCATGATTTTCGGTTCCCCCCCCTCTCCCAAGCCCGTTTATACTGGACTTAGTCACACCTATATATAATTCTTGTTCGGCTGAGTTCTTCTAGTAAAATTATAGCAAATAAAATAATGTTTATGAAAATACTCTATACGCTTTAAATGTAAATTCTATAGATGGAGGGAAAAAATTAACGATCATAATGGATGCTTGCGTTCAGTGTAGGCAAGTGGGAAACATCGCAAAGGGTGCCTGCAGTTCTCGGATAAAAATTCCACGCGTATGGGGTTTACGGTTTTTGGTTTCATTTACTTTCGTGGAAGTTTAGCATTCGTTCAAAATGAATATTATTTGCGTATTTTCTGTATCGGAATATTTATGTAAGTCTGGACACTTGTGTCTTGGGGAAAAAAAAAATTTTCTTCTATTTTTCATGTGGGCCATAAGGAGCAAAGGAGTCTTTATATATATATATATATATATATATATATATATATATATATATATATATATATATATATATATATATATATAAAGAGGATGGTCCGCCTCACGTGGACACCTTCAAAATTTGCAGAACGGTTGCATATCACGAAATGCGGTTTTCGCTAAATGAAAGTATGCACTGGGGTAAGTAATTTGCCGAAAAGTGACTATTCGTAACACGTGTATGGACAGAAATAATCAAACCACATATGACTTTTCCCTTGGAAACTTACATTTATTTTAACAGCATCTGAAATTACGTGCAAAGAGGAATTAAGTGATAAAGCATATGCAATGGAAAGTAACACAGAAACTCGTTAGATCATGTGCAAATATGATTAAGTTAATTGGGCCAGTATCATGGGGCAGTGGACCTGTACTTACAGATGTAAGCAAGCAACACACGTCGTGACCCATGCCATCCTGGCGGAACCGCTTCCTAATAGCAGCACAGCACCAGTCTTCCATAATCTGTTGTGGTAAGTGGTATTTCAGTGTGTGACTGTACATACACAATAAAGTTCACGAATGGGGAAAAACTGGACGCTCTACTTATTTACGGTGAGTGTGGCAGAAATGCCAAGCAACCTGTCCAAAAATGTATGGCGGAAGGTATTCTAATCAGACACCCATCTCACAGCAAACGATACGAAGAATTCTACACGTCTCTTGTCACGAGGGGATTGGAATTCCACATGGATATGTGAGAACTTTCCAGGTTCGTAGGAATAAGTAAACACGTGTGTTAATGATACTGCGCCAACGGAAATTCCATCCATATCACATGGCTCTTCATCAGGCATTACATGAGAGTGATTTTCAGCAGCGTGTTCAGTTTTGTAGGTTTGTTCTAATGCCTGGAAGGGATGACAGCAATTTTCTGAAGAACATACTTTTCACCGATGAAGCGACCTTCAAAAACCATGCGCGTATAAATTTACGAAATAGGCATTACTACGCGATTGAGAATCCGCGTTGGGCCCGGCACATGGACCCCCAGCGAAAGTGGAAAGTGAATGTTTGGTGAAGAATTTTTGGAGACTACATCATAGGGGTATATATCATTCAAAGGACGATGACCGGCTGTATTTATGCCCATTTCCTCAGAGAGACATTATCGGCACGTCTGGAAGACATATCGCTCGACATACGTCGTGATATGTGGTTTCGGCATGATGGTTGTCGTGCGCATTTTGCTTTGGTGGCGAGGCAAGTGTTAACTGAAACGTTTACAAACCAGTGGTTAGGGCGTCGTGATGTTGTAAGATGGCCAGCTCGCTCCCCCATCCTCACTACTCTCGATTTTTTCCTGTGAGGAATAATGTATGTACGACACGGTTACTACGACGCCATTAAGACATGCAGGAACATACTGTGGCAGCTTGCAGAGGCATTACACCAGAAACACTTCAGGGCGCTCGTCGTTCGCTACATGTGTGTTTACATATGTATATTGCTGTCGATGGTAAACACATTGAGCACATGCTGTGAAAAGACCTAGCATGAAGTGTTTCAACTATACATGTGGATGCGATTGCATTTCTCCTTTGGTTTATTTGTTCTATTTTTGCTGTGCATCTGTACACAGACGGTACTCAGCACATTTAATGACTAGGAAACAAACCTCCTGAATTATGTTGATATCCGAAAAAAATGTAATGTTTTTATATCAGACTTGCACTCACATTGTCTGTCATCCCTCCGCTGTGGTGCTCTTCTTTGTCCAATATCGCTTTCCGTGCCCGTTGCCCCGTTAAGGTAAGCGCTACACTGCTATTAGGAAGCAGTTCCGCATGGATAAGTCACGGCGCGTGTTACTTGCCTACAGCTGTGATAACAGGTACACTGCCACATGTTACCGGGCCATTTAATTTAATCATATTTGCATATTATTTCTTCGCGTTTGTGTGTTACTTCGCATTGCATAACCTATATCACTGAGGCCATTTTTGCACGTAGCCTACTTACGATGCTGTTGAAATAAATAAATAAATAAAATATAATCGAATGCAAATGTTATACTTGTGGTGGTAAATTTTTATCATCTCAGATCGGAGTTGAGCTCCTCCGAGTGTTCATGCGCACATTTTCTTCACGCTCTCTGTATTACATTATCTCAGAAACGTTATTTTTCGTGTCAGTCGTGGCTACACATTTTTCGGGTAGTGTTGGCTACAGATTTTAGTGTTGATGGTAAGTAAAATTATGCAAATATTTAATTTTTCTGTCAGTGTTGACTAAAAATTTCGCAGCTGAAGTGGTGGTTGTAAGTGATGCCATAATTTTATTTCTGCATCCACGGCGATTACAGATTTTATAATTGGTACAGAAATTCTTTTTAAGTCTTTATTACATTATTAAAATTTATGAATTTCAAACATTACATATTTTTAAATCTAAAAAATGGAAGCCATTTTGTAAAATTCAAATTCATGTTGTATGATTGTGCTTTCCTGACAAGAGCCAAGGACTGCATTCTATGGCCATGTGAATGACGACCGACTGTGTTTTTCTGGGGAGGGGTTTAAAACGTGACTTTAGGCAGGGACGTCTTTAATCTGGTAGGATTATTCATGTACCATTTAATTTATCGTATACATGTATAATAGCGGCCGTGTTCATGTTCACGAACTTAGTTTTACATTCGTCGAGGTGAAAGGTAAATGATCGCAGCAGGTGACAGTAATTGGCATAATTATTATTGAGACATCAGTCGTGGGTCCAACAGTAGCGCCATCGAGCGAGGTCGGTACGATGCCATTCATTTTCTTCGGTTGAGATGTCTTCGCGGTTTTCGGCCGTGCATTAGACGAACCAAAAGTGCCAGTTCTCATCGTAACACTTGTTCCTTCGGCTGTACCATCCAGTTCTCTGCCCCTGTCGCCTCCAGCAGGGTTCGGGTCGTCGGCTGAATAATGTCCGCCAGAGAAAGTTCATCGCTGCAGCTACTACGACAAGGTAATTTCGCACCAACACATCGCATTGCAGCATGGAATTCGTGTCTGTATGGAGAATTCCAACCACATTAAATAACTGTACGTATGGTGTAGGTAGCTGTTCTACCACAACGATACTTCCTACAAACATGCAAGGTCAAGCGAATTTAAACTACTCCCTCATCGATACTTTGGTGCAAGTTCTGCTAGAGGAAGTTCTTGCAGCCTCCATCGGCCATGTGACTGACGGTAATTTCGATCCTATGGCCTCTCTGCCACCACCGTCTACGTCAGTATGAATGATGACCCTAAGTCATCGCTAGGCCTTGGTTCCTGTTTACTTCCTACGGCTGAACCATCAATGTATCAATTCCAGCACCGAATCCTTGTCGCTTCTGCTGCGAATACTTTGTCTTTAAGCTTACCGCGCGAAGGCACAATGTTTTATGTGCCAGAATACTTTGATTCGTGTTAAAATGGGCCGCAGGCGATATATAAAGGCGCAGAATCTACGCGAACGAACATGGATTTATTTTTTATTTTAATCCTATGTAGTTACCATACTGTTACTAACAGATTGTGTAACTAAGTCACTATAATGCAAATAAATAAAAAAATAGTTAACTGCTATACTTATCAATACATACATTCTAGGAGCTAGAAATGATACTTGCAAACTGAATTTCGTGAGCCTGACCATAAGAGTTTGCAAATTATATTCGCCTATGTCTATAAATATTCCTACATAGCTACCATGCTTGCATCCCAACTTGCAGAAATGTTATTTGCTGCATAATTATTTAAAACCAATATAAA
The DNA here is from genome assembly GCA_029891345.1 of Dryococelus australis. Taxonomy (NCBI): domain Eukaryota; kingdom Metazoa; phylum Arthropoda; class Insecta; order Phasmatodea; family Phasmatidae; genus Dryococelus; species Dryococelus australis. The sequence continues at coordinate 132,511,663 of CM056997.1, forward strand.
AATTTCAATGTGGGCATAGGCACATAATCTGATATAAGATTATGATCCGACTGAAAAATACGAGTTCAATGATACGTCGCTCGCATATAAAAAGTTTTTAACTTCCTTAATACAGGGAATTTAAACAAAAGTATTTATAATTGTCTAAACTGTTTGTAAACATAGTTCGGAATAACAGTGGCCATGGGTCATAATTATATGCATTAATTGAAAAATAAATTAAATATAAGAATAATTTACGAATACATATACTAGATGTTTCAATATTGTAGGTACAAACTACACGGACCTGTAGCGGACAATGAAAAGTGACAAACGTCCTAATAAACATAGGTCCAGAAACCAATCCTTTCCGGGATATGACTCAGGCATATGTGCAACCATTGCATCGTTGCAAACATTGTTCATGCCTTGTTCGAGCTACCAGGCCTCAAATTGAATGCCAACCGCGGTAAGCACTCGTATAAGCATTTGAAGTAGTTATCGTGGCTCCACACACATTTTATAGTAACGAGATGGAAGAGATGGCCAACATACATTTGATGTATGGACGTGCTAATTGCAATGCACGGGTGGCAGCACGATTGTACTCCGAAGCGTTCCCTCACAAATGATGGAACCTCGCGACAACTCGGCTGTCCGGCTGTCTTCTGCAAGGGAACGCTTCGTGTTACAATAGTGCCACCTCCTGTGCGTTGCCATTAGCACGTCCATATATAAAATGGATGTTGGCTCTCTCTTCGTTAGAAAATGTGAGTGGAGCCATGGAAAATGCTTCAAATGCTGCTACAGGTGAACACCGCTGTCGACATTCAATGCGAGGGCTGCTACCTGGAACATAAAGCATGAACAATGTATTAATGCAATGATTGCACAAGTGCATACGTCATATCTTGGAAACGATTGGTTTCCGGACCTATGTTTATTAGAACTTTTGTAAATAATTTTATTGTCATCTACAGGCCCCGAAACATCTGTTATATATAAAAAAATTTAAAATACATTAAAAATGAAGATATTGGTACAGAGGAATGCGGTGATTACGTTTGGATGGCTAATATTTAAGAACTAATAGCCGTTTCATGTAAGTCACTTTTAGAAAAGTTATTTGTTGTTTTCCTCAAGCTGGGAGGAATGTGAAAGCTATTTCACGTAGGCCAAACCTTTGGCGTGGTCATGGCTGTCGTGGTTACAATTCCAGCAAAAAAAGTCCTTCTGATCGTCTGGGGAGCGAACATTTCCCCAACTAATCGTTGCAGGAGCATTTCCCGGTAAAAGCGAATTGTATTGTTTTTTTCACCCCAAATCAAGATTGCAAGGGGAGCGGGAATAGCAATGCGGTCAATGCACCGGCCATTCGCGACTCCGGACAAAACAACGACCTTACCTTGTTACACAACAAACTGTCGTTCGGGGCATGCTTTGCGTAAGTTGCGGTAATTTCGTACCACGAATAGCAGCAGAAAAATATTCCTGGTTTGCTAACGTCAGAGTTATCGCGATCGGTAATGTTATTATATTTGTCAGATATGTTATGATGTTTCGGTTTACTACGACCACTTTTGCAGAGACTGCAGTTTCAGAAATATCATCCAAAGGACCGAGGTCTGTAGTACGATATATTAACGATGTCATCAACACTACAAAACTAATTATATCTCTTGAAAATGAATTTTAATCGGGTATAAACATAACATGTTATACAAGACAAATTTTACAATCAACGCAAAATTTCGAACAAGAATATCTTGTTGTCGCTAAGAAACGTCTTACTAAATCATTTGGTTCACGTGTAAGCAGCGGTCACTTTTCCTGTATTTAAAACATGTAATATGAAAATATTTTTGTCTTACAGTATGTTTTCATAACTAATAATAATTTAATGTTTGGAGCGTATTTCAACATGTAAATGCTAGTCATTCGACTTTTGGAAACTAAACACCAATGATTTTTGAGAAATGCTGGAAATGAAAAGCCCTTTTGTCGTCCAATTCTATAGGCTATCTATCTTTTCTGGCATTTGAACATTAATAGAATTAACTGATTACACCACTTTCAAGGTTGTTTATTTTAGTTTAAATGATTAATAATGACCACAGGACAAAATTTATAACTGATTGATAATTTATTTCTTCCCTGATAACTATACTTCCTCGTCATACTGATTATGAGTAAAAATGACAACAATTGGGCAATAGGAGTAGGTATGTTAACCTGGAAAAGAAAAAAACGAATAAGCACTGGGTTATGGTTTTATGTAATTATACCTAAAAACCATACATTTCGTATTTTATAATGCCAGTTGATTAGATTTATAATTACAACGCAAGATACAAAGTATTAAATGTTATATATATTTATATTTCGAGATATAACTGATTGCAACATAATCTGTACTCTACACTACTAAATAAAATAGAAGTGTCTGTAATGTGTGTGATATTCGAATTTTTCACTTTAAATTATTTTTTCATATAGTATAATTGATATAGGATGTTCACGGTAAAGTGAGCACTTTCGAAAGCCTTCTCTTTTGAAATAACAGTTAATAAACATACTTTATTTTAGCCTAAGACTTTAACTTCCGAGTGTGTTGGAACATACACACACTGCTTATTACTGACATGACTATACTTATTTAAAAATAAGGTTAAAGGTTATCTAATGGCTGAAATAAAAAATTAACTACGACGTCAAAAGTGCTCACTTTACCGTGAAAAAAAAAAAAGCCATATCTAATGTAAATTTTTTTCGTGTCTGTCTGTCTGTCAGACCGGATTTAACTCAAAAACCACATAACGTATTGAGATAAGATTGACACAATATATAGATAATAACCTCAGGACCAAATCTTTTTTTTAAATCGAAATATCTCAAATCGTTCCGGAAAAAATATTATCAGGGATGTAAATAGTTGCCGGATTAAGCCTTTTTTTTTAAAAAGGATTACTGCACAAAAAAAGGACTGTTAAAAAAAATTTCCGCCATTTCTCCTCTTTTTTGTCCTTTCCTTCCAGTGGCTAGAGTTATTCAAAGTGGGGCCGCAGTGATCCAGTGGATAGATATATATCAAGTGGGGTCGCAGTAACTCAGTGGCTAGAACACCCAATAAGGGGGCCACAGAAGCTCAGTGGCTAGAGAACCCAATAAGGGGGCCGCAGTAGCTTAGTGTCAAGAGAACCCAATAGTGGGGCCGCAGCTGGCCAGGGACTAGAGCACCAAATAATGGGGCCGCAGGTGGTCAGTGGCTAGAGCACCCAATAGTGGAGCCGCAGATGGTTAGGGGTTACAGCACCCATTAGTGGGGTTGCAGTAGCTTAGTGGGTAGAGAACCCAATAGTGGGGCCACAGTAGCTTAGTGGCTAGATAACCCAATTAAAAAGTGGCTAGATCAATTGAAAGCCCTAAATATCATGCTAAAATAAAACATGTACGAAGCGTTGGCAGGGTGTAATTTAATAACTCCTATAAACATGAAAGAAGAAAAATTAATATTTTAAACATAAAAACTTTTTTGAACTTTGATGGGCTTAATTTTAATAACTTTACAAAAATATAATGCGAGCGAAGACGCACGGGTCAGCTAGTAATATAATAAATTTACTATAACACGGAGAGGGCTATTGGGTTTGATTGTTGCTTTTATTTAGTATCAATGCTCATATCTTCTCGCTCACCTTCTGTTGAATTGTCGCCGTAGGCTGGTCGTCATTACGGAAACGGCGGTCGCGCACGATAGCACTGGGTCCAGGGCAGCATCTTCTCATGTCGATGGCTGGCTGCAGATAGACAGCTTTTTCAGGAGTGACATGCCTATATTAATAATTTAGTATTATAAACTTCTCCTAGTTTACACTCCGCCTCGAGGCGAAATTGCTTACAGCTTGTTTTGTTCCCGTAGACCCATGCTGACGTGTCCTCGGGGCTAGCGTCTTATTAGCATTCTTTCGCTGCGGGTGTCAGCAAATTGTACTGATTACAGCGGCGTCTACCTACAGCTTATTCAACTAGTATGTTGGTTTAAAGACAAGTTCGAAGCGAGTCACCTGTATCTGCCACTTCCGGAAATATGGTCTTTTTGCGGTTTCTTCACACTTTCCGAGTCAAACCTTTGAAATATCACCCCACGCATGACATGTTTGGTTGTATCTTAAATATGTCATGTATCACAAGCGTTCTGTTCTATGTTAACATAAAAGTGCCATATTTTGGGTCCAATTTAATTTTTATTATATTTTATCTATAAATTATAATTGTTTATTAATATGAATATAACAGTAAGAAAAAAGGTGTATTGGTAATGCCTATTAAAGGCTGTTCACTATAAAGTGAGCACTTTTGAAATCAACCTTAGACATTATATTTTAACAGGCGCACTGAATGACATGCGCCCAGTAAAGTTGGTAACGATAGAGGGGAGAGCAGTTCCATATATTAACGTCGAATAAAAAGTGTTAGGTAACCATTTGTTATAACTGAAATTATTTCTCTCGCTTTCTGTATTTTTTAATGCATCGAAGTGTAAAATTGAGCGGATCTGTACAATATTTGCTTTCCTAATAATTACACAGATTCACTTGACCGACGCATGAATAAGGTGATGTGGCCCATGGTAATGTTAATTTTACATAAGGCGGAAGAACACATAACCTGTATACAAGTAGATCTTAAGCAGGGCTTTCAAAAGAGCTCATTTTACAGTAAACCGTTTATACAATCCATTCATGGTTACTTCAGCCTTTTATGAAGCCCTGCTAATGTTTTACTTCCAGCATATTCCTCCGCCTCGTGCAAACTAAGCTTAACAAGTCTGGAGAATTACACCAGACGGACAACGCGCCACATTCGTGCGCACTCTGTTGTAATGATATTTTTTATAAGAACTGTTTCTCAGTAGACATTACCAACATACCTATTTTCTCCCTGATTTTTATTCAAATTATTTATCTATGAAGCATTATAATTTATAAATAAGATATTAATAACATTTCTATTTAACAGGAAAAAAAGTAACTTTTATGAACACAAGTATAAAATGCTGTCGTATTTAGGAAATAACTCAACACGCCATACATGGGGAGATTTTTCAAAGCTTTGATTCAAAAAGGCCGAAGAAACCGTGAATGGACTATAAAAAATAGTTCTTATGCAAAATAATATTATACTGAATGCGCACGAATGCAGTGTGTCGCCCCTTTGGTGTAATTCCCTAGACTTTGTTAAGTTTTGATTGTGAAGGAGTATCCCGAATGTAAAACTTTAGCAGGTCTTCAGAAAAATTGGAAGTAACCGTGAATGGACAATGTTTGTTGGTCTCGGTATTCCGACTTCCCATCGTCCTATTGGTCCACACTTCATCGGACCCGCTGACTGTACTGTACAACGCTCGTTACTGGCTGACTGTCAGCCAATATACTGCCCAGTTGACAGTCACAGTGAACTATTCCTTCCTATGTAACACAACGTACAATCTATCTAGTTCATTTGAGTAATTTACACGTGGAGTGTTGCTGACGTAATATTATGTTGAAGAAAACCGTACGAAAACTTCAGGCGAAGCAATATTTCTTCATCCGTGTCTTCACAGAAGAAGGAGGTCGTACTATTACGGCAAACTCCATAGAAATCTCTTTAAATTAGGCAATGCCACGATTTCGATAGCAGTCAGATCGTTAACTCTCATTATTAAGAATGATTATAATTTTTTCTTGTTTACAAGGTACCATTTTTCTAACCTAACTTAAAAAAGCTAATTATTTAAATTTTTCTTCAATTTAAATATAATAACACGCCTTTAAAAATAACTATTTTTACTACATAAAACCAATAGTACAAACAAAATTATTTTAAATTAACATATCTATTATATACTCTAAAAGCAAATGCTGTAGCAGCAATTTTTAATACCTACATAAAAATGTGTTCTTTACTAATGCCGTTCTAATATACCGTACAGGAACAGAGATTAATATTTTATACTCTGCGATATTTTCGTTTATATGTTTACATTTTAACCCATTATTTTAACTTTGCTAGCTTTTGCGATAGTGTTATTTGTCCCAATATAACAACTACTTTCTACTCGTCACTTTAAAGAATTTAGTGCATTTTGTTGCGCATGTTTCAGAGTTATGGGTCAATTTTTCTCGGGGTTTCATAATTTATGAATGAATTAAAAGTAGACACGTTTCACAGAAAGTAGCACTGCTTCCTCTTGGACGTGACGTATTTTACTGCCGACCGGTTTTTGTTGGTAGATATTGGTAGAGAACGGCATTGGCGGAGTCCAGTTCCAGCCGAGCGGAACGAACCAGCACTTATAAGACAGTGACGGAGAGCGACAACGAAACTACTTTGCCATTTTACTTTCCTTTCTTCTCGAACGTGTCCACTCAACCACGCCAGGAAAGTTTTCAAATAAGAGCCGTGGGACGACTTTCAAACAGTTCGGAAACGGTGCTGCACAAGTGCGGACTATTTTCGTATATTCGGTGAGTTTTGTGCCGGTATCGCGTCTGAAAAACAAAATTGCGATGCGAATGTATTTTCCCGTTGTCGTGTAGACAGACAAATAATTTCATTTGCAACCTAGAGTTTTCATTGAATAACAGACTGCTATTAATTAATCTTCCCGGCGCTCATTGATACTTAACAATAATTTGCACCACGATACAAGTGTGTACGAGGACATTATTGGGATGACTACTAAGTAATATGCGGTCATAAAGAAACCGACAACAAACAAGAAAGTTTCACAAGATGCTGAGGTGGAGTGCACAACACACGTCAGAAAACAGTGTTCTGTTCTCATTATTCTGTGTGTGGTTGGCCGTGTTTTCAAAGTTAGTATGCGGAAGTCAAGAATACGAGAAGTACAAGAAGCTGGTGCTGGCAGGAGATGAACCTTCCGCCATCAGCGAGCACGAGTTCCCGAAAGAACACATCGCCACCAGGCCGAACTACATGGGGCCAGGAGAATGGGCCAGACCTCCGCCGGACTTGGCGGCCAAAATCGGCTTCGTGCCGATGAAAATATACGCGCAGGTGCGGCACACAAACAGCGTGAAGCATCTGCCGCGGAGCGAAGCCATCAGGACGGCGGCCACCGCCGAAGAGATCGCGAACGCGCCACATCTCCGGGAAGTCATCTCGACGAAGAAGCTGGGAGAGGTCTACACGGAAGAGGGTTACGAGGACTCGGCGTACGACCACGCCGACTTCGAGAAGAAGAAGGAACATGAGGAAGGGTACGAGCACGCAGAAAAAAAAGTACCCAGGACAAGGAACGGCCGACACCGTCAACGTGGAGACGACTCGCAGTACCAGGGCAGCGACGTCGAGGAAGTCAGAGTAACTGGAAAAACTCCATCGAGACCTAAAATGAAACTTAATGGTGTTAGGAGAGAGAATCACATGATAACCGTGGAGGATAAAATGAAACGTGTTTACCCGTCCTCAGTTCACACTTCGTATAGTTATACTGTTCGTCAACCTCGTCCTTTATTTTCCAGTCAAGGATTACCAGTAAATATTTTACGCACACAAAGTCGAGGCCGCGGCAAGCAATACTTCACTGAACTGGACGCAGCAGGGACAAGTCCTCTACTAATACAACGTGACTTGTCTTCTTCAGAGACTGGTGGTGGGGAGAGTAACAGAAATTATAAGGAAGCAGAATTTAACGTTACTGTTCCAGCGACTGTCCTAACTCCTCCGAAACCCTCATTGGATGATCTGTATGAAGTGAATTATAAAAATAATATACTTCTTCCGTTTTCTTCAGAGCTTCACAACTTGGGAGAAATATCTCCCCGTGACAATGAAATTGCAATGCTACATCCTGAACTCACAAAAGGAACAGCAAATAATTTTGAGAAAATTCTGTTGCCACAGTTTTTTACGACTAACGTTTATGGCTTATATCTGGGTATCAAGAAAAACAATGACGTAAAAGGGTCTTTTCTAAAGCCTGAACATTTGAATTCAAAAGAAAGCAAGGATCCCGCGATGGTTTCTTTACTGGAACAATCTGAAAAAGGCGAAAACGACACCGACATTCACAGCCATGAGCAATACGTTTCAGGATTGACTATGTTGCACTTTGGCGAAAATTCAACGACAACAGAGACAACTGCAGAACCTGAAAGTGGAAATTCCAGTCTGTTGACCAATGTTGAGCCTGTTGAAATTTTGACAATTACGAGTGAGCCCACAACTGATTCTGAACGCTTACGTGTGATTCGTGTCAAATCACGAACCAGTTCACCCAAAACGGCTACTCACGTTAGAGACAAAAGTCAACGAGTGAGAAGTAGGAGTGCCGCAAATCGGGGCCGCGTGATTAAACCAAGGAGAAAACTAGGCACGAAGAACTCTGACACTGTTGCGGTAGCATCGCGTAGGTCAAGATCTACAACTGTGTCACCCTCATTTCACCGAGACCTAGATGTTGGAATGAGCGAAAAAAAATTTCTTTTCGCCTTCGAAAAGATTTTCCAGGAGCCTATGGAAAGTGTGAAATCAATTTCGAAGGACTCAGGTTCGTTGATTAATCCGGTTCTTGTAATTACGGAAGACGTTACAAATACGCGGTCTGCAAGAGGAGCTAGTGTTGCCAAACTTGGCAACCAGAAGTTTCCTCGTGAGAACAAAGGAGGAAATGGTAAAACTCACGAGGAATCAACTGGTAACAGAAAACATGAGGATATCACAACTGATGAACAGGGACAGTCAAAGTCATCTCATGCTATTCCAAGGATTGCAGCACACATCGAATATAATTCAGAAAAGTATCCCTTCTACTCTAAATTACCGTCTAATGCCATATCAGTTAACTCGCCCATTCGTTACGCCATCGACCCACGAACGATACCGAAGAAGACGGAAACTGGGATGGAGTTTTACGAATCCAGGGAAAATGTCTATTGTCCTGAAGTCTCTCCAAAACTGGACGTCATTTCGAAAAGAAAGTCACCCGGGGAATGGAATAAATCACCTAGACCCAAGCTTCCACGTTTAAGTGGTCTGGGTGACAAAATCGATTGCCTACGTGCGAAGTATTTTGGTAGTAATCCACTGGACAATCCATTTTTTTCCGAGTCGACAAACATCGAGCCAAAACAAGGCAGTGAAAATATGGAGAGCATTAGTAAATTTATAGAAAAAATTAAATCGCTTAAGAATGGTCGTACGACTGATAAGTAATAATCAAGTGCAGACTCAGATTTTAATCAGCAATTTCTACAAAATAATTTTCATGTCTTATAGTGAAATAGAAGAAACGAATAGAAAACAACAATTACAAAATTCCTAATAGAAAAAATTCCGGAACAAAATTCTTATCTTATGAGACTATACGTAACACAGATAAAACTTTTTAACATAAATAATGCATAAACAATTAAATAAAAAAATTTGAAACAATCTTTTTTTCTACTAATGTTTTTTCATAAACGAATAGTGAAAGAAAATAATCGTTACTAAAGAAAAATTTTGAATTATTTCAGGATCGAATCCAAACAAGGTGCATGAATACCACTAAAAAAATCGATTGTTACAAATATCAATGTCTAACTGTAATAAAATTTCATTATTTATAGTTTTTACCCTCCGTTATATTTGCTTATACACTCTAAATTATTTAATACATACTTTTCCTACAGCTGAAGTTAGTACCCGTACATCTTTAATGGGCATAGTTCTGCATTCAGATGTCAAATTTGTTAATCACGAACCCTGAAGATATGTGGACGAATAACATTTTAGCTACATAAGGACAATTCAGGACAATCGTGTTCAGACTTTCGGCAATTTCGAACATCAGCTTCCAGACGTATTCAAGCATAGCGGAATTCCAGCCAAACTGACAGGTACATATCAAAAAGTTTAAAATGGGGATTTTAATTTAATTTTCAAATTTAAACCATAGCTGTGTTTCGAATTTGTTTCAGTTATTATACACCAGTCCGTTGAAGGGTAAATTAAAATTTTTATTCATTAATTTAAATCACATACATTCCACAAAAGTATGATTTCAGAATTCTTAGCTCTAAACTTACAAAATATTAATATTACAATAAGCACTGACTATTAAATTCGACTAGACATTGTTTATCTTAACGAGCTGACGAGACTAACCTGTTGCTAGTAGTTGAAGATAACATCAACTAAGTTCACTTTTAAAGTAATAACTATGTATGTAACTCCAATTGATACAGGAAAAGGACAGTAATATGGAAACAGCTTGAAGGAAAGGATGCCCGATGCAGGATACAAATCAGACATTTAACATTCATCACAGACTTTCATCACAGAAACATTAAATTTCAGATTGATTTAGAAGAACGAAATATTTGCAGCTCTACAAAAATTATTTGGTGAACGGTGTCCAATATGTATTTTTAACTTCTTAGAAGGCCTAAAATATTACATGTATACCTATTTATAAATGAATGACATAATTTTTTATATCCTAAAAAAATCCATATTACTTTTATTTGTGTTTTTACGTAAATATTTAACGTAGTTGTAAAATTACGGCACAGTACGCATTTCACTATACCCGTAATAATAATTCACAATACTTTCTTAAAAAAAATTAATGACAGGAATATGTCGAAAGTAGACGACTGAGATTATTCAAAGTCACACACCAATACGCTGCACTTATTTGCCATATTTTCGCTGGTACAATATTTAATAAAAAGTTCATAAGAACCAAACGTTTCATATTTTCGTAACTTGGGGAGTAGCATATTGAGAATGCTTCCACGTAACACACATTGTAGTACAGCACATTTTAACTCATCGTGTAGAAGACTCATCATCACAGTGAATAAATACACTTTCATTGCATTTTTTAACATTCAATCATCGTGGGGATTTTTAACTGGCGCAGTAACTCCTTTGTCATTTAAGTGATGATGAATCACTCACAACTTCCCAGAAAGTTGAAAAATAGCGCATTATTTTGTGACAGCCGTAACAAAACAATAATGAATAAATAAATAAATTGTTATTTTTATTACACACTGATAACACAAATTTAGTCGCGAATAAGTTGTATCAAAATAGTTTATGTACAAAATATATTATGTTTTTCTGAGTGATACAGGATTAGCAACGAAACTATTACGTCGGAGAATACGTTCATGTACTCAAAATAAAAATAAAAATTCTAAAGAATGTTAACATTGTTGGGTATAAGAACTCAGAAC